>CAUYRT010071940.1:0-92721 GCA_963574885.1 Lepilemur ruficaudatus
GTATACCATTTTGTTTAGCTATTGATGGACATTTGGATTGTTTCTACCTTTTGGCATTGTGAATGGTGCTGCTGTGGACATACATGCACAGTGTTTGAGTACCAGTTTTCAATTCTTTGTGTTATATTCCTAGGAGTAGAATAAGTGGATCATATGGTAATTCTTTGTTTAACTTTTTGAGGAGCCACCAAACTGTTTTCTACAGTGGCTGCATGATTTTACATTCTTGCAATGTGCAAGAGTTCCAATTTCTCTACATCTTGGTCAACCCTTGTTTTCCTGTTGTTTTTGTTTAACAAAACAAATAGATACTTTAGTGGTATTTCATTGTAGGCCTAATTTGCATTTCCCTAATGACTAATGATGTTGAGCATCTTTTCATGTGTTTATTGGCCACTTCTAAATCTTCTTTGGAGAAATGTCTGTTCAAGCCCTTTGCCCATTTTTATTTTTTATTTTTATTTATTTTTATTTCAGGATATTATGGAGGTACAAACATTTTGGTTACAAGTAATGCCTTTGCCTCACCCAAGCCAGGGCTAGAGGCGTGCCCTTCCCCCATACAGTGTGCACCACATCCATTAGTTGTGAGTTTACCCACCCTCACTCCCCTACCTGACCAACACTCAATGAATATTACTACCATGTGAGCACCTTCATGTTGATCAGTTAGTACCAATTTGATGGCAAGTACATGTGGTGCTTATTTTTCCATTCTTGTGATACCTCATTTCAAAGGATGGGCTCAACTTCTATCCAGGACAATATGAGAGGTGCAAAATCACCATTGTTTTTGTTCTTTGCCTATTTTTTAATTATTTGTCTTTCTGTTGGTGAGTTGTAAGAGTTCTTTATTCTAGATACTAGTCCTTATCAGATCTGTGATTTGCACGTATTTTCTCACTCTATGGGTTGTCTTTTCATTTTCTTGATAATGTCCTTGGCCTCACAAAAGTTTTTTAATTTTGATGAAGTCTAATTTTTTAGTTTCTTTCCTATGCATTCAATTATTTAAGAATCCATTGCCAAATTCAAGGTCATGAAGATTTATTCATGTTTTCTTCTAAGAGTTGCAAAGTTTTACCTCTTCTATTAATATTTAGGCCTTTGATCCATTTTGAGTTAATTTTGTAGTGGTAGGGGTCCATTTTATGATACTTTTTAAATGTGTTGATTTTTATTTCACTTACAAGTTTTGGTTTAAATTATTTTAACTTTTTTTTTTAAATCAAAGTTTAGTTGTTTTTAAGCCTAGAATCAAATACTTTCTGCTTTTAGGTATATTCCATCTGTTAAGGTCTTAAGTAGATTGCCAGTTCATTTGCAAAGGGGCATATTGTCATATAATGATTTTTACACATCCCAGGTATATGTAGAAAGGCACTGCATGTTTGTATATATACAAGAACATATTTTGCATACACTGAAGCTGTGTTTTGCTTCTCAGCCAACAGCTGCTAGCCTGCTGAAATTGATAAGCCCTGATGAGGCATCCTGATTACTGAGGTTGGCTGAAGGCCAGACCATTTCCTAAGATAACCACCTTCACCTTTCACCAAAGAGAGAGGGAGTAAAGCAAGACCAGATTTGTTTTTATGAAGCCTGACAGGAGCAGGAAGCGAGGAAGGGTATGTAACACAGTAATGATGTGTACCTAGGCACCTAGCAGATGCCTGTCTTTTTTGCTTTAGAAGACAAAATGGAGCCGATTACCAGTGAGCAAGGCTTATCAGCGGTTGCCGCTAGTGGGCTATTGTGGGGTAAGTGGTTGATGTGTACAGTCATTTCCAGTGCTTGCTGTGGTTAGCCACTATAGTTCAAGGAGGCAGTATGAGAGTTAGACTTGACCAAACACCCACAGGCAGGGCAAGAGCCTGTTCACATTGTCTCTACCAACCCATAACAAAGGAGACAAAGCAGCTGTGGTGGAAAATTCTCTGATTCATTGCTACATCTTCAACCACTCAGTTGCCTAAGCAAGAAACTTAATGATTGTTATCCTTGACAGTTGCCTCTTAGCCCAGCATTCATCACTCAGTCCTATTGCTCCTACTTCTCAAATATGTCCACTTCTCTCACCCTTACTGCCACCCCACTAGTCTGAGCCATTATCACCTCCTACTTTGATTATTGCAATGCATTCCTAACTGGTATCCCAGCTACATTTGTAGTTCCAGGCTTTCTATATGGGTAAAACTTCAGGACAGTAAGTCTTAAAATTAAACTTGTATAGCAAACACACTATTTTTACCTTTAGTGTGTGTTTGGGGTACAAGGAAGAGGCTTCAGAGATGGCTGGTGGAAAGTGTCCTGCTTTTACAAGTGTGATGAAATCTTATGGTTGAATCTTAACATTCACTTGAAGTATCTCTGACATTAGCAGCTACAGTATAAATAGGTACTGTGAGAGTTTGTAAGGCTGTTTTTACTTAGAGGGCATGTTTGGTGAGCAGGACTGGCTACATAATTTGTGGAGCCCAGTGCAAAATGAAAATGTAGTACCTCCTGCTCAAAAATTATTAAGAATTTCAAGACAGCTTCAGCAGATCATCAAACCAGTGGACCCTTCTGAGTGCAGGCCCTTTGTAACTGACTGAGGTTCACAGGTACATGTCGGTGAACTTGGCTCTGTTGGCGCAATTGAGGGTGAAGGGATTGTGTGTATGTGTGTGGTGGGGGGAGGTGTAAGAGAGATTATGGAGGACTAGACCCTCTCCAGTCTCTCCAGGTTTCCACCACTGCACTGCTTCCCTTCTTGCTCCTCTCTCGTCCATCAAAACCACATGTAATAGCCAAAATGATCCCTTAAATAAATGTCTAAATATATCAAATCATGTCTCTCTTGTCTTCAAACCAATAGCTTCCCATGTCACCAGTAATAAAGTACAAAATCTTCAACATGTCTCAAAGTGTCTATTTACTCTGACCTTGATGACCTCTTTAATCTCATTTCATGCCACTCTTCTCCCACTCAATATATTCCAACTAAACGGGCCTCTTTTCATTTTCTCTAATGTGCCAAGTTCTTCCGCATCTCTAAGGCTTTGCACATGTTGTTTCCTCCATTTGGAACATTAGATTCCCCCTAGTCTTGCTTTTCCTTCACAACACTTATCACAGTTTATAATCATGTATTTATTCCCATAAGGATTTGTTTACGTCTAGCCATCCCACTAGGCTGTAAGCTCGCTGAGGGCAAGAACGATGATTGTACTGATGATTATTGTATGTTTAGAACTTAGTGCTGGGGACATAATACATGATCAGTAAATATCTTTTGAAGGAATGAATAAACTTTCAAATCATGCAATCCCATATATAAGAATTGCTTCATTTCAGCGGTTCTTCTAATCAAACAGTACAGAATCCCCACCTGGAGGCAGGTAGCATGATGGCTGCTCTCATTAATGCAATTCTCTTTGGGTAGGGATGATCCTAAAAGGTCTAATCATCTCTTTAATCACCCATTCATTAATGCCATGCATTGTGCCATCAGTAGTAAATTTCTCTCGAAGTCATTTCATCCTGATCTGTTATAGCTATTAATATAACAAGCTTCTTTCATGTTTACCACTTTCTGTCTTCTCTTGTATTTGTCCTGCAGCAATTTACCTTCTTTAAGCTTCAGGAAGGTTTGCCTTCTGGCTTTATCATGTAGAGGGACCGACTGTTTCTGTTTGGTGTAGGAGAACAAAAATGAAGCAGCAAAAGTATTTCTTTTCTTTATGCTGATACTCTGGAAAATATTAGGCCCTAAATAGAGAGGTTAATGTCCTTCCTGCCCCCACTACTCCAAACCAGACAAATATTAAAAATACAGAAACAGTACTTTTTATTCTGTACCAGGGTTAACTTGGTGAACCTCCTGAAACTGTATGCCTATTTTATGCTTTAATTGGTTTATTTACATGTTCATTTTTCTGGAAAGTATCTATATTTTTATTAGCTCCTTAGAGAAGTCAGAGATCCCAAAAAAGTACCCTGGGCTTTGTATCCTGTTTTACTTCTCTCTGCGAGTGACCAAATCCGCAAGGCTGATTGTATCCTTTCTCTAAACCACTTTGTGTTATGACTCCAGGATGCATCTTGAACGTTGTTTTCAAGTGAACTTTGTAAACAAGCCCTCAGTTTAACAGGCATTTTGAACGATATAAATAATAAATGCATCATAAAATTTCCTGTTTGAAAAAAGAGGCATCTGAGATAATTATGCAATGAACTTATTACTCGTATTTTAGTTATTCTTATATCATTAATATAATTAATATTATTTATTATGTCTCATTGCTTTTCTGAAAGACCTGAATGTGGTTGCCCTGGCTTTAGGAACTGTGTCCTTAGCATTAGCTGAAAAACCACCATCACACATTTTTTAAAACTCCAAACATTACTAAGAATAAGGGCTTGGATTTAGGGCCTAAAAATCATTCAGCTGGAATGTGAGGAAGTTGAGACACTGTTACACAACAAGCCTTTAGCATATGTGTACTTATATCTGTACAGATGATATGAGAATATATACATTTACTACAATGGGGGTTTATTTCTAATCTGACTTCTTAAATTCCTGGGTACAAAAAAAGTAGATCTTTATTAACTAGGATTTCTTTTCTTTTTTCTTGTCAGAGAGATTTTAAAGATGTTTCTTCCTTCACTTCCTTCCTTCCTTCCTTGTACTATCCATGTTCAATGTGATTCTACAATCAGTGCAACTTGAATGGATGAAGCGCATGCTAACAAATCACCAGGATCAGAACTCCCGCTGTGGTGTTTCCTTCTAGATTAGGACCATTGAACCGAAAATGCATTCTAGTGATTTTTTTTTGTCTTTAACAGTGATTAAGTAAGCAAACTCGAGATTTCATGAGAAAAAAATAGATGCCTAAATTTGGCACATTCTTTATCTTTTTTCAACTTAAACGTCACAAAGCGTTGGGGAGCGCTCTAGCTCCTGCTGCTCACCAGCGCGCGCACATACACACACACACACACACACACACACACACACACTTTCCGAGATGCGGGTTTTCTAGCAAAATCCTCTGCGCTGCCAATCCAAGCAGGACTTAACTTTAAGAAAGGATTGGCTTGGTTCTAAAGCGACAGACCTCTAAGTGCCAGAGCGACAAAGTGCACCCAGACTGATAAGGCGCGTGCCAAGGCTCTCAGGTGGGATCCTGGCACAGCCGCAACACAGCTGGCGCAGGCACTGGAGGCTGGCAGAGCCGAGCCACTGAATCTCCTTCCACTCCTTTCCTTGTTGAAGCCGCCTGCAGCTCAAAAAGAAGTTTGAGCCAAGAGCACGCCTCGCGATCCTGTTCCCGAAGCTAGAGCTGTTTCCCCCAAGGAATCCTGGACTTTGCTGAAAGATACAGCGAGGAGGCAACGAGGTACAGCCGCTGAATTCTCTGCAGTCTGAACCCTCAGGACTGGCGGAGACTGGAAGGAACGAGTCCAGACCACGAGATCTTCCCTGGCCGCGTGCCGACGCCCAGCTGTCCTTGACCTCCCCAGCAGTCAATGGCGCGCGCCGGGGAAATGAAAGTAAAACCTGTCCTGGCGCGGACCCAGCTGGAAGCTGGCGACAAGTAGGTCGCATCCTCAGAGAGACTTACAGACAACCCGTCCTATATTGAATGGGTTTGAGGAGCTTGACCTGTAGGGATAAAGTGAAAGGAAGAGATGGGAAACGCGAGCGGAGCATGAAAAATAGGCTAGGGAGGCTTCTGGAAACGGCAGGCGCACAGTAATACCTGCTGTCTGCAGTGCAGACAGACTAGCCACCTGACCTAGTATACAGCAGTGACTGCCCTGTGGCCAGCCGGGCAGCCCGGGCCAGGCCAGTTCGCCACGCTGCACCCCTCTGACCCTCAGCGTCCCAAGCCCTCACTAGAGCCAGGGCCAGGAATCTGTCCCCTGCGCTCAGCTGGAACTCAGATCCGCTCCGTGACTCCCTCCGGGAAGAGTCGTCAGAATAAATAACCTCGGCGCAGCCACTTCTTCCCCAGGTGCAATGTCCACTGTTCATTACTGAGAGCGAACAGGCGGCTGAGCCAGCAGTGTGCGGCCCAGACCGAGCTGTGGGCAAGGTCCGCGCGCCCCAGCGCCCAGCCGTGTCTGCACTGGATCTCAGAATCGTTATGGCAGAGCAGGTAGGAAGCTGAGAGCTCTGCTGGGGGCAGGTTCTAGACAGGGACACTAGAGAAGGAACGTGACTTTTGCACGTTCACACAGCGAATTGCCAGGGGGTGAGAACTAGAAGCCGGTCTAATCAGTGGTCTCGCACTCGTGGCCTCTCAGTCTAGTCGCTGGGCTTCAGGACATTCGTGTGGGGAAGTAGGCAATAGGACACCAGAAAGCCGCTTGCAAGAAGTAGGCAGCCCCGCGGCGCTGAGCCTTTCCTCCCCAGTTTGGCCCCCAGAAGAGAAGTAAGAAAGTGAAGTCAAGAAGCGGTGATGGAAGAGTACAAATAGGTGACAAACATGTTTGGAGTGATTCATCGTGAACAGGCGCAAATCCTTGGGCGGGGGCTGGATTCTCCTCTCCCCCTTCAGGAGATGGTGACCCCAGCCTAGAAGAATCCACGCCGCACCCCAATTTGCTGCGCCTGCTTGTCTGGCCGAGTCAGGACTCTACTGCTTCCTCCCTGAAGTGTGACTTTGGGCAAGATCTTTCCCCTCTCTGAACTTCAATTTTCTACTTGGTGAAGCGAGCAAAGTTGTGTTACCTTCCTCACCTAACTCAAGGGTTGGAGTGAAGAGCAAAGGAGACTGGGATGTGGTTGTGCTTCGTACGTAAACTGTAAAGCGATTAACATACGTGAAGCATTAGTGTACTCCCTGGCAATCAATCCTCACGTTTACAATGGATGAATGAAGGCAGCCAGACAAACTCTCAGGTTATAACCTTATAAGGCATAATTGGATTGCAAGGGGGGAAAATGATGAAAAAATTTCTTCCTAATTTTGGTTATTCCTGTATTTCTTAATAGGCATGTAAATTCTGACACTTAAAGTAATTCCCCCCACCAAATCCCGATTATCAATTCAGCGTTTCTGGGCCTTGCCCCTATTGTGGAATCTTACTAGCCCATCCCGAAACCCCAGGGTCTCGGCCGCTCTCAAAGAGCTGGTGAGCCCCGCTCCTCTGGCTCTGCACAGTACCCTGCCCCTGCGGCTCCGCGGGAGTCTGGGGTCGCAGCCGGGTCAGACGCCAAGCCGGCAGGGGGCGCGGTCCACTTGAGGCCACAGCTCCCTGGGTCCGGAGCTCCGGCCATCCGCGCGGTCGCCCCCTGAGAGCTCTTGCTATTCTTTGCCAGGAGCCCCGCACTCTGGGCTGCATAGAACCTGGGTAAGGACCCCAAGAGGTTGTACTGGCCCTCCTTCGCCCCGGCTTACTGTCTGAACCCTGTACCCAGAGAGTTAGGGCTGTGGCAGTTCATGCACAACCTCCTGGAGCCCATCTCTGAGCCCTCTGGGCACGAGGGACCCCCACCTTCACCTCCACCCCCACTCCCATCCCTACCCCCATCTCCACCCGCACAGGCAAGCAATGCGCGCGCCCAAGTGCAGAAGCGCGCGCACCCTAGAAAGGGAGGGCGGCGGGGCAGCCCAGGCCCCGCCCCCGCCTCCCGGAGCTCTTATAAAGAGCAGGAACCAGCACTAGCCCCTCAGTGGTTTCTTGGTGATACTAGATTGAACAGCTCTAGCCTTGCCTCTTCTGGCTTCTCACCGCAGCAAGACTTGGACTTTGGGGTTTTGTCACTGTCAGAGGGACGTCTCGGACTTTCTCCTTCAAGTACTCAGCAGATCACTTTCTCAGCAGGTAAGTGCTACCGGCTCGGCAAGTTGAAGGGAGTGGGGGGTGGGTTGCCAAGGCCGGAAACTGGGAGCGCTGGGTTGGGGAACAACTCACTTTGGGGGATCCTCTGAGGGGTACATCCCCCATCCCAGGCCCAGCTCATGCACACAGATGGAGCTCCAGAGACCCAGTCCCCTCTGCTCCGCCAGCCAAGTTCCAAGAAGTCGAGCAGGGAATCTCTGGGAGCCTGGCGCTGTGCAGCTGCCTCCCCTCGGGGCCTGTCACCCGTCTGGCGGGTGCAAACGCCTCTGGCGCCTCTCTGCGCCCCGGGGAGATAAGCGTCTGAGACAGGCAGAGCGCGGGCTAAGCCCGCCCGCACCGAGGCCCCAACCCGCCTTCCCTGCCCCGCCCGGCGGTGCAGCTGGCCCGCGTGCTCACGCTCGGCTCCTGTCTCTCTTTTTCCAGGGTCTGCGCATCGCCGCTGGGATGAAGCTGATTTCCGTCGCCCTGATGTACCTGGGCTCACTCGCCTTCCTAGGCGCGGACACCGCGAGACTAGATGTGGCGTCGGAGTTCCGAAAGAAGTGAGTACCTGGCAGGCAATGGAAACTGACCGTTGGTCCCCAGGGGTTAGAAGTGAATGGGAGCAGCAGCGGGCTGGCATGTCGCCTATATGCAAGCGAATCGGCTCTGCTTGTGTTTTCCAGGTGGAATAAATGGGCTCTAAGTCGTGGGAAGAGGGAACTGCGGGTGTCCAGCAGCTACCCCACCGGGCTTGCTGATGTGAAGGCCGGGCCTGCCCAGACTCTCATTCGGCCCCAGGACGTGAAGGGTGCCTCTCGAAGCCCCCAGGACAGGTAATTATGCTCCGTACGGCCCGGGGTAGGGGAGAGGTGTGCGGGAGGACCTATTCTCCACTGTTCTGGTCCTGGGGATCGTTAGGACTGGATGGCAGCTAGGATGGCGCGAGCAGTTTCCAGCTCCCTCTGGTCCTAGAATGGCTCTGGTTCCTGATGGCTGGGGCCAAAGCCCTGCTTGATGGGGTCTCAAGTTGCCTTCCTTCTCCTCCGCAGCAGTCCTGACACAGCCCGCATCCGAGTCAAGCGCTACCGCCAGAGCATGAACAACTTCCAGGGCCTCCGAAGCTTTGGCTGCCGCTTCGGAACGTGCACAGTGCAGAAGCTGGCACATCAAATCTACCAGTTCACAGACAAGGACAAGGACGGCGTCGCCCCCAGGAGCAAGATCAGCCCCCAGGGCTACGGCCGCCGGCGCAGACGCTCCCTGCCAGAGGCCAGCCGGGATCGGACTCCGTCTTCCGAGCCACAGGCACGCGGGGCTCCAGCCTTTGGGGTACACCTCGCCACTCTCCGTAGGATATAGGCGCCTGTGGCAACAGCAAATAGTCTCGAAAGCATCCCGCTGGCGCCTGCCAAGACGGAGGGCTTCCCGAGCCAAGCCGTACGGGGACCGGGCAGTGACAGCCCTGCAGGGACCCCGAGTGTGGGAGGCACCGTCCGGCAGCGAGCTCTGGCTTTGCAGGGGGCCCCTCCTCGAGGCAGTGCTCCCTTCGCCCTCGTTAGGCCAGAGTGCCCCAGGAGGGCAGAAGAATTCGAGGGAGTGTTTGCCAGGCTTACAGAGAGGAGAAACTGAGGATTAAATGCTGAGACTTCCGGGGCAGGGGTCTGAGCCACTGCTGTGCCCGCCCACAAACTGATTTCTCACGGGGTGTCACCCCACCAGGGCGCAAGCCTCACTATTACTTGAACTTTCCAAAACCTAGAGAGGAAAAGTGCAATGTGTGTTGTACATACAGAGGTAACTATCAATATTTAAGTTTGTTGCTGTCAAGATTTTTTTTTGTAACTTCAAATAGAGATATTTTTGTACGTTATATATTGTATTAAGGGCATTTTAAAGCAATTGTATTGTCCTCCCCCTATTTTAAGACGTGAATGTCTCAGCGAGGTGTAACGTCGCTTGTTGCGTGGAACGTGTGTGTGTGTGTGTATGTGTGTGTGCGCGCGCCCCGCGCGTGATAGACTGATTATCTTCTGGGGAAGAAGGAAACACCGTGTCTCTGTATAATCTATTTACATAAAATGGGTGATGATATGCGAACAGCAAACCAATAAACTGTCTCAATGCTGATTCATTCTCGGCTCTCGCGTCCAGGGAGGGAGGGTACCCCCGGTCCTGGCCCGCCCTGGAGCCTTGGGGTCCCGCCACTCGGCTTGGGAAAGTGGGTCCGGCGGCGCTGTCGCGTGCTGGCGCCTCTGCGCGGGCTGAGCTGTCACGAGCTCTGTTCTCCGTGTGGGGCGCTCAGAGCGCGTGTCCTGGGTGCGAATCAGGACTTCGCGGAGACGCCCGAGGTCACCGCCTCGCGTGGCGGCCAGGCGGGGCGGAGTAGGGTGAGCCCTGGTGGGGAAGCGAGCCTGGACGCTGCGGGTTGCGCAAGCGAGTCCAAGATTTATAGAGTTGCTCATGGAACTCTGCGCGAAAGCGCGCCTCGGAGAGTTGGAGTGGTCTCTGAGGCCCTTTAAGTGAGGAGTTTCCCCTGCTTACAGTGCGTGTGAAAGGTAGAAGCTGCCCAAGCAAAATGTTCGGACATCTACGGGAAACCGGCAGCCGACAAGCCCAGTCGTCCCCCGGCCTGAGCGCCCAGCCAGCCGGCGGGCTCAGAAGCGAGGCTGTGGCGCCCCCTGCCTGCCGCCGCGGATGGGCCCCCAAGAGCCGTCAGGCAGTACGTGCGGTTTAATAAGTGCTCCTACGTGGGAGTCAGCACATAGCCTTAATGAAAGAGGAAAGAAAAAAACAGTTTGCAGATGCCAACCAGGACCGGTCCCCTCCCCCCCAGACCTGCACTGCGACTCCCAGTTCTGGGACAGTGACTCAGCGCCCACACGCTGCGCAGCGTGCAGCTGCTGGCCGGAGGCGGGCGGGAAGGACGTGCCGCCGGAACCGTGCGCCTCCGACGGCCTGAGACCTTCATTGTTCCGCCTCCCCTTGCCGCTCACCTCTTCCTTCCTCCTTCCCGAGCCTTTTTCATTTTTTTCTCCACTTCTCTCCAGCCTTCCTTTCTCTCCCTCCTTCCTTCCTCCTCCTTGCTTTCTTTGTATGCCTTACCATCTTAGAAGGTGGACCCCAGTTCCGGTGATAGATGCCGACATTAAGCCCCCATTGACTGAGTGACTAGAACGGTAGGGGACATGGAAATAATTCGAACAGAAGGGGAGGGGAGGGCGGTATACCTGCCAATGCAGGAGGCACTCTGATTTTGATTTCCCTGCCCCATTTGTTTCGTCCGATATCCTAAAGACTTAAGATGGAGACCAACCGCTTGTCCTTTCCAGAAAGTTTCCCTGGCCTTTCTACTTAAAAGCATGGCTGAAATGCTGGTGCTTCTAGGTGATCTAAGAAACCTTCCTAGTGAAGAAAACCTGAAGGTGAGTTTGGAGAATAGAATTGTTTGGGGGTGGGGGGTGCGTGGCCTACCTCCTCCTGAGGCTTTTGCCTCAATTGCATATCACAGGCCTCCCTCAGAGGGAAGAAGCCTGTGTACACACTGAAAGAGGCCCTTAGTTTGGGGCAGAGAGAACCTAATTCTGAAGTCCTTTCTATTTAGAAGAAAGTAATCTCTAGCAATGGAATTTCCTTAAAATCATACAAAGCTTCCATTTTGGGCCCCTGGCTGTTGACAGTGTCAATCCTCATACAGTTCATTGTTCTATTTGATCTTAAGTTTGTGAGGTTCACCAGAATTGAAGAGGTTACAGATGAAGCAACGCATTGTCTTCTTCTCAAGGACCTTTCAATAAATGTTCTCTTAGAGGGAACTCTGTACTAGACACTGAAAAGGTACAGGGCATGTATGAATGAAAGAGTGACTAAAAATTCTAGTCATGGAATTTCTGTACCAGTGAGTGGGTTCTGGGTGGTCTGAAGGGGCTACAGAAACTCAGAGAGTAGCAAACACTGCAGACTCGCAGACAGTGGCTCAAGATTAAACATTCCTCCTATTCCTTGAGCCAAGATTTGTCCCATAGCCACAGAGCCCTCCAGCCAAACCACCCTGGCAGAGCTTCAGCCAGCAAACAAAGCTGCCAAAGGCAGGTTGGGCACTAGCTTAGGGCTGTTGTAAGCAGGGAGCGGGCATCTCGCCTTGCGCTGAGGGAGTCTTATGACTTCAGGGAATCCAAGGCAAGAGAAGGAGATGGTTCAGCTCTGAGAAGCAAGAGGCAGCTGCTCAGTTGGAGTCCTTCCTGCTGGAAGTCCTGTGACTAGAGACGTGTGTGAGGAGACAGAGACCCTCCTAAGACCAGACTGCTTACAAGTTCAGGATTAACTGAAGGTCACCATCAAACCCCTTCTCTGTAAGGTGCTGAAGCTTATCAGGATAGGGCCGCTTGATGCCAAGAACACATCATTTATCACAGCGATGAGTCATTTGTGAGCTGATTCGACCTGTCCGCGGCTGAGGGATACTCACAGCTTTTATCTTTAGCTACTGTTGCTGGCTGTAGGAATGGTACAATCTATTTGCAATCAAAGACAGGGTATCAGGCAATTTCTTGAAAACCCAACACCTTGGCTGAACAGCTAAGGGTGAAGGGTAGCGATGGGGAGAAATGGAAACTGATGCTTTTTTTAGCACTTGCTTGGTGTCAGATACTCTCCTAGCCACTTTATGTGCCTTATCTCATTTAATTCTTACAACAGCCTTGTGAAGTAGGTGTTATTATCTCTGTTTGTAGATAAGGAAACTGAACCTCTCAGAGACATAAAGTAACTTAGCCAAGGTCACACAGTGAGTAATAAGCGATGGAGCCTGGATTTGCACCCGAGTGCTACAGGCTATTTTGATGCTACGAAGACATGAGAAGTCAAGTGGTATAATTTTAACATTTTGGTTCTCAAGCCAGATGTCCCCAAATGTCCTCTAAAACAGGAATGACTTGCAAAGGTGATTTACACCTGTGGTTCTGAAAGACTTAACATGTCGGCTGGTAGGACTGGGAAGGAGAGCTGCTTCAGTAGTAAGCTCAATGAGTGAAAAGCAAATAAATGAAGTGAGTTTTAAGTTCTTGATCCTAGTTTGGAGCAGGGATTATAAATCAGTCTTTTCCCCCCTCTGTGCTAAGCCACTGACCTCTTTGGTTTGAATTGCCAAATATAGTTAGAACATACACTGAAGGCCTCAAGAGCTGGCTTCTGAGGGAAAAGGCTTTCTGAACTATTTCTGGCCAACAGTCCCACACTGTAGGTCTTAAGTTGCCTGGAAGAACACCTGTGTCTACAAAACTGCAAATAGAGTTTCCACCCTTGAGGTGGGACCTTTTGTCTTGGCAACTGCTTACTCAAGGCAGCTTTTCAGAGGATGTTCTGAGCTGACTCAGTGAGAGAGTTATAAATGTTACCCCTCCTTTCCCCAGCCCAGAAGTTGAGGGCCTTGTTATCCTGTGTCCCACAGAGGTTTCTGCCAAAGCCGGTGGGAGGCTTGGTCTTCATTTGCATGGGAAGAAGGGTGAGGCTAGATAGCTGTCTGGTGGTCCCACTGGTCTTGTTCCAGAGCTATTTTGGAACATTCTGGAAAAACAATAAAATGACTGTGGCCACACAGGCAGCTGAATTTAGTAAGTTATTATACATTTATCCAACATCAGAAAAGTAGTTCTGAGTATTAAGGTACATTTTTGAAATATAAAAAAATGCATTTTACTTATTACACAATATTTATTCAACATAGAAAAAAAGAAAAGATTCACCAAACTACTTCCAGTAACCACTATTAATATTTTATTAATATTAATTTATACATACACACAGTTTTAAAAATTAAACTCAAGTGCAGAGAGCTAAATTAAACACACTCCTCAGTTTAAGGCAAATTGTCATTACCATTTTATTTTTTCTCTTTTAATTCCCATACCCCTTCACACCTCCTTTTTAGGAACCTTCGTTAATATGTTTGATATCTGTACTTATTATATATATGTATATATATATATATATATACTCTTGTAAGATCTGTTGTATTATTTCACAACTACATGTTTTTAACATATATTGTGTTAAAATTTTTGTTGTTTCCTAATTTTCTTACTCAACACTTAAAAAATTATGCAAGTGGATTGTTTCTTCTATTTATTTATTTAGTTATTTATTTAGTAGAGATGGGGATCTTGCCTTGTTGCCCAGGCTGGTCTCAAACTCCTGGCCACAAGTGATCCTCCTGCCTCAGCTTCCCAAAGTGCTGGGATTATAGGTGTGAGCCTTCTTATGAGAATTTCTTGGGGATATATATGCAGAAATAGCATAATTTTGTCAAAAGGCTCCTACATACAGATTATGCTTAATTGTGTGAGATTGCTTTCCAGAATGCCTGTCCCAGTGTATATTTCCACCAGCAGTGAATGAGTGTTCTCACCTCCTCATGTCTTTGCCAATATTGGCATGTGTGATGGTTAATTTTATGTGTCAACTTGACTGGGCTAAGGGATGCCCAGATAGCTGGTACAACATTATTTCTGGGTGTGTCTGTGAAGGTGTTTCCAGAAGAGATTAGCATTTGAATCACTAGATTGAGTAACGAAGATTCACCCTCACCATTGTGGGCAGACATCATTCAATCTGTTGAGAGCAGAACAAAAAGGCTGAGGAAGGGTGATTTCTCTTTCTCTCTTCTTGAGCTGGGACTTTCATCTTCTCCTGCCTTTGGACATCAGACCTCCTGGTTCTTGAGCCTTCAGACTTACACCAGCACCCCTTCCCCCAGACTGGGAGTTACATCATCAGCTCACCTGGTTCTCAGGCTTTCTTGTTTCTCCAGCTTCCAGACAGCATAGCTTGGGACTTCTCAGCATCCATGATTGTGTGAGCCAACTCTCATAATAAAATAAATAAATAAATAAACCTATACATGTCCTGTTCATTCTATTTCTTTGGAGAATCCTGACAAATATAGCATGGATCCTCTTTTCTGATGATTGCCATCCTGACAGGTATAAAAATAGTATTGTTTCAATTTCCATTACTGATTGCTTTTGAATTTTGGCATATCATCATTTATTGGTCATTTGAACTTTCCCTAATAGGCCACACAATTAAAAAGAAGTGAGATCATGTTGCCTATGACTTGCTTCCCCTTCCCCCCACCAGTATATTTTGGGCATCTTTTAATGTCAATAAATGTATCTATACAACATCATTTTCATTTCCTGCACAGTATTTTATCCTATGAGAATATCATAATTTAACTATTTCTCTGCTGTTGGACAGGAAGGTTTCCCCCCTAGGCTTTTGTCATTAAAAATGCTCCCATAAACATCTTTGTATATTCACCTTTGAGTAATCTTATGACTATTTTTTAGGATAAATTCTTAGAAATAAAATTATTGGATCAATGGACATATCCTTTTTTTGTTAAAGAATTTGATACATATTGCCAAATTACCCACTGGAAGGATCAACTTTCACTTCTACTAACAATATAAAAATGTCAATTTCCTATATCCATAGCAACACTGAGCATTATCCTTCTTTTCTAGTATTTTGTCATCTGATAGATAAAAATGGTATTTCTTATGACTTTTAAAAGTTTTATTCATTTCTCATGTTTTTAAGATTGTATATCTTTAGTAATTTAAAACATATTTAATGTTTCATTCTAATAACTCTATTACCTTTATCAGCTGACTCTTGTTCATCACGAGTTGTTTCTTCCTATTTCCTGTAATTTGGAGTCCTGAGTGCATTTTATTAAAGCCTAATCTATAGTGATTCTGTGTAGAGTGGGTTGAGGTGAGTCCCTCCAGACTTCTCCATTGCTTCTTCCAATTGCTCCAGAGTTATTATCAGCCTGGGACCTTTGTTAATATTAATTTCTTGATTTGATGTTCATGAACCATGCATGAGTGCGTCTGTGCTGGAGATGTGGGGTGTAACCTTTTGAGGGTCTTGGATTTACTTGAGTGACTCTGTTCCTTTTCTTCTGTTCCTAAACAAGTCTCTGTTACCAAGAGGAAACCCCTAACCAAAGCCCAGGCAACTGTTTTTCAGCTCCAGTTTTCTACTCTAATTTTTAGTTACCTTGGTTTCATCTCTTAAAGTAACAACACTGGAATAGTCTTAGTAAGGATTATTTCAAATCAATAGGAAAGAGGTAAATACGCCAATAAAATAAATAAATCAAGAACTCAAAAACCCACAAATATGCAAAAAAGTCACTGTATTTTATATCTTTAATAATTTAAAACGTATTTAATGATTCATTAAATTTTTTGTATTTCTTGAATTTTCAGGGGGGTTCAGCTATACATTTAAAAAGATATTAAGGATATACTTAGCATTTCTACATGTTTTATATTAGCAGGATTTTCAGCTTATCTAGTCTGCAATATCACCAGAAAGAGGAGTCAGCACTGTCAAAAGAAAAATGTTAAACAAATTAACTTTAATAGAGTTTAAGTGAGAAAAGAATGATTCTTGAATCTGGCAGCCCCCAAACTAGAACAGGTTCAGAGTGACTCTGGCGCTGCCACGTGGTCGAGGTCGGAGAAGATTTATAAACAGAAAAAGAAAAGTGAGGTACAGAAACAGCCAGATTGGTTACAGCTGGTTTGCTTTGTTTGAAGAGTTGGCCACCTGTGAGTGGCTGAAGTCTGGCTTCTGTGATTGGCTGAGATTTGGCTACTTGTTACAAGGTAGGTTACAGTCTATTTACACATCCAGTTAGGTTACAGTTTACTATATAAGGAGAAACTTTTAGGCCATACTTAAAATATGTAAGGAGGCAGCTTTAGGCTAAAAATTTAACAGCATCAACTCCTCTCATTATTACTTTAACTTATAATATTCCTTTGATTATTAGTGAAATTAAGTACTTTTCATGTCTTTATATTTCCATATATACACTGGTTTTTTGAATTCTTGATTTATGTATTTTATTAGAGTATTTATCTTTTTCCTTTTGATTTTGGAATAGTTCTTACTAAGAATGCTAAAGTGTTGTCACATACAGACACACATTCCTTCTTTTCTTTTTGTGAGCAGTGTGGCTTGTTTTTTGCCACATAAAACTTAAATATTTACGTAATCAATCTTTTCCTTTATAATTTCTGTATTGGCTTGCTTACAAAGTCCTGTCTGCCTCAATATTTTAGAATATTCACCTATTTTTTTCTAATACTTATATAATTTTATTTTGTACCTTAAACTTTTTAATGCAGGCATGACATAGTGGCTCATGCCTATAAATGCCAACACTTTGGGAGGCTAAGGTGGTGTCAATGCAAAAGAAGACCAACTCTGTAAAATAATTTAAGGAGGTTTATTCTGAGCCAAATTTGAGGGCCATGACCCAGAGCCATGCCCAAGAAGCCTTGAGCAAGTGGACTCACTGTGGTTGAGTTACAGTTTGATTTTAATACATTTTCAGGGAGACAGAAATTACAGGTAGAGTCATAAATCAATGCATGGAAGTCGTACTTTGGTTTGGCCCAAGAGGGTGGGACATCTCAAAGTGGGAGCTTACCGGTCTTAGGTGGGTTTAGGCATTCTTTCATTGACAATTGGCTAAAAGAGTTAGGTTTTATCCAAAAGACCAGGATCAGCTGAAAATAATGTTTAAGGGTCTTTTATCTTTCATGTGATGCTATATTGGAATCAGGTTGGGAAGTAAACAACATCTTAAAAACCTGTTTACTGAGATTTTATCATTTGTAGGCATGACTCACCAGGCCTCCTTAGAAAGGAAAAATTTTCATTTTTTGGTGGGGGGCAAAGAAAAGATCAGAGTTCAGTCCTCAGTGGGAAGATCACCTGAGACCAGGAGTTCAAGATCAGCCTGGGCAATATAGTGAGGCCCCTATCTCTACAAAAAATTTAAACAATTAGTTGTGGTGGTGTAAATCTGTAGTCCTAGCTCCTTGGGAAGACTAAGGTGGGAGGATCACTTTAACCCAGGAGTCCAAAGTTGCAGTGAGCTGTGATTACACCACTGTACTCCACCTCTGGGTGACAGAGTGAGACTGTCTCTAAATAAATAAATAAACATTTTAGTATAAATGGAATTTATTTTGATATATGATGTGAGGTAGGGATTTCACTTTTATTTTTTATGAGACAGGGTCTCACTATGTCGCCCCAGCTAGAGTGCAGTGGCATCATCACAACTCACTGCAACTTCAAACTCCTGGGCTCAAGTGATCCTCCTGCCTTAGCCTTCTGAGTAGCTGGGACTACAGGTATGCACCACCATGCCTGGCTAATTTTTCTATGTTTTGTAGAGACAGGGTCTTGCTCTTGCTCAGGCTGATCTCAAACACCTGAGCTCAAGCAAGCCTCCCACCTCGCCTCACCTCCCAAAGTACTAGTATCACAGGCATGAGCCACCATGCCAGGCCTTCACTTTATTTTAAATTGTTAACCAGTTGTCTAATATGTACACTGAGTGATGCACATTTTCTTCAGGATTTTTGAGTCTTCCATCATCATATGTTCCAGAGGTTTTCTTTTTTTTTTTTTTTTCCTGAGACAGAGTCTTGCTCTGTTGCGTGGGCTAGAGTGCCATGGAATCAGCCTAGCTCACAGCAACTTCAAACTCCTGGGCTCAAGCCATCCACCTGCCTCAGGCTCTCAAGTAGCTGGGACTACAGGTGCAGGCCCCCACACCAAACAAATTTTTTCTATTTTTAGTAGAGACGGGGGTCTCACTTTTGCTCAGGCTGATCTGAAACTCCTGAGTTCATGGGATGCTCCAGTTTCCCAGAGTGCTAGCATTACAGGTGTAAGCCACCGGTGCCAGCTTTGCTCCAGAGGTTTTCAAGCTGTGTTCTGCAGAGATGCAGAGTTCTTCTGAGTTATTTCTGAGGTTTCCTGGGGAGACAAGGGGAACTCCAGCTTCTAGTGGAATATCTCTACTGTTGTTTTTGTTTATATGTTGGGGAATTTATCTGCCTGCAAATCAGTACTATAATAAATTCTTTTTTTTTGAGACAGAGTCTCACTTTGTTGCTCGGGCTAGAGTGCCGTGGCATCAACCCAGCTCACAGCAACCTCAAACTCCTGGGCTCAAGCGGTCCTTGTGCCTCAGCCTCCCGAGTAGCTGGGACTACAGGCATGCGCCACCATGCCCGGCTAATTTTTTTTTTATGTATTTTTAGTTGGCCAATTAATTTCTTTCTATTTTCAGTAGAGACAGGGTCTCGCTCTTGCTCAGTCTGGTTTCAAACTCCTGACCTTGAGCGATCCACCCACCTTGGCCTCCCAGAGTGCTAAGATTATAGGTGTGAGCCACTGTGCCTGGCCCTATAATAAATTCTTAAACAGTAAGTATTTGAATGTTTTTGGTTCTTCTATTCTCTTCCATTACTCAGTCTGTCTTTTCTTGTACCAGCTTAACAATTTAAAAAATTATAAAACATTTAAACTTACACAAAAAATATAATAAATATAATGAATCCCTATATGCCCATCATTAAAATCCAACAATTTATCATGATTTTGCCACACTTAATTCACCCATTCCTTTTTCTTTTTTGTTTTTAATTTTTGTCACAGTATCTGGTTTTTTTTTTTTCTTTCTTTCCTATTTTTCTTCCTTCCTCTTTTCTTCTTTCTTTTGCCCAGACATCCGATCATTTCACTCACACATACTTCAGTATGTATCTGGTTTAAAAAAAATGTTCTCTTACATAACCAAAATGCTATTGTCACACTTAACAATCATTCTGTGGTATCATCTCATACCCAGTCTATAATCAGATTTGCCTGATTGTCTGAAAAATGTATTTTGATGGTGGTTTGTTCAAAACAGACTCCAAACAAAATAATTCTATCTCCCTTTCTTTAATCTAGAGCAACCTCCCCTCTACTGGTTTTCATGTCATTGACTTGTTGAAGAAAACAGTGTTTTAATAATGGGGATTTATAACTTTTATTATCAAGATAAATCTTGATTCTCTGCTTCACTCTGCAGAGTATACTCAGCCAGAACATCCTGGCTGGCCCACTTGTCAAGGCTCGGTGGGTAGGGGAGAGTGGTGAACGGTGCAGTATTTCTTACATAGAGAAAGAGTATCTTGAAATATTATTCTTCGCGCTTTGCTACACTTTTTCCACTTGACCTTTTCCCTAGTAAGTCAAAGGCATTGCCTTGAGGAAAATTAGGACTAGCACAGCTGGAATGCGAAGAGAAAGAAACGGAATAAAACAGTCAATGTTCAGTTTTCTGACTTTTAAAATAGCCTCTCGAAGCCCACATCAAAAACAATAGTTTTGAAAGCCAAAGCCTTTTATTTGCAGAGAAGCAGGTTTTGTTGAGAAAAGAAAAGCCTCTTGAGAATCAAAAAGGAAGGCCCGGAAACTCTAGGGATTGGGCTTTCCTCACACTGGAAAGAGGCTGGAGGGAGAGCTGGACTAAGGCCCCTGCACCCTAGTTCTCTGGGCTGGGTGACAGCAGGAACCTGGGGGGTAGGAGGGAGGCCTTGTGGAAGAGCCCCACAGAGAGGAGGACTTCTGTGTGGAGAGACTGCAGATCAGTCCCAGCAAACATGTAAGACTGATCAAATGTCTGGAGCTCATCTCCTGCCATCTAAGTGAGTCCCTCTGTAGCTTGAGCCAAAGAGCTATGTTAGCTGTTCTTTTTACCACTGCTGGGGTGGGGCGGGGGGGGTATCTTTCACCAATAGCATCCTGCAGGTCACGCTCAGATGGCCCAATAGAAGTGATACTTGCCTGTGCCCAGAATCATTGCTGAACCCCATGCAGGCTGCCCCACATGGTATGGGACACTAATGAACCACCTCCAACTTCTTAGACCAAAGGGCAGGGCACTTATCACCAAAGGAGTGGTAGGGCTGAAAGGAGAGTCACCCACCTCTGTGTTTGGGTGGAACTGGACTCTGGAGAGGCACATTCCACTCCACGCACAAGTCACATATGGGACAGGACCTCTCAGCCTTGTCTTGCTCCCATGTTCTAGCCTAATTGGTAACCTATTGTCTCAATTTAATGGGTTTGTTCCACCAGTTAGAGCAGTGATCCTTAACCTCCTCTGCCTATTAAAATCACGTGAGGAAGCTTTAAAAAAACACTGATACCAAGCCTTATCCCAAATCAATTAAACTAGATTATCTGTGGGTGGAGCATAATGTCATTGCGTGATTGTGAGTAAAATTTTTCTTTGTGAAGCCACTTAACTTCGTTCAGCCCACACATTGTCTGTCACTCTGCAGCTGTTTCAAAAATGCACCCCTGTGGCCATAACAGACTAAGAACAAAAATTTATTTATTTGTTTGTTTTAGATGTAGGGTTCTATCCAGCAAAACAGCCGGAAATAGAAGGGTTAACTGCAGCCAGCAGGGCAGGTGTTTGGAGAGCAGGCAGGCGTAGGTGATGGGAAGAAGGCCAGCCCCGGTGAGGTAACAGATGACAGGTGGTTGTGCTGTAGGCTGTTGGTGTCAAGGAGGAACAGCAGGAAGCAACAGGGCACCAAGAATGGCAGGGAGCACAGCAGTGCGCATTCTAGGAACAAAATACACGCAAAAGAAGAGAGATGCAGCTGTAGGCAGCAGAGAGAGCTGGAGTTACTCCTTATTATGGGCTGCATTGTCCCTCCACCCCCACCAAAATCAGGTCTTAAACTCCTAACCCCCAGTACCTTAGAATGAGACTGTTTCTGGAGACAGGGCCTTTAAAAAGGAAATTAAGGTAAAATAAAGTCACATGTGTGGCCCCTGATCTAATATGGCTGGCGTCTTTCTAAGAAGACATGTGAGGACACAGGGGAAAGGCAGCCATCTGCAAGCCCAGGAGAGGGGCCTCGGAAGAAACCAAACCTGCTGACGCCTTGATCTGGGACTTCCACCCTCCAGAACTGTGAGAAAATAAATTTCTGTTGTTTAAGCCACCTCGTCTGAGGTATTTGGTTATGGTGGTTCTCACAAACTAATACACCTTTGTCAAAGGAATCGGTGAAAACAGGGTAGAGCTTCAGTCCTGGAGACAAGGGATCATGGCTGGGTCGTGGGACAGGGTCACTGATTCAGAGCAAACAGGATTTCATTTATTCATTCAATAACAGTAATTAAGATCAACAGTCTACTCGGCACTGGGCCCTGTTCCAGATGCTGGATATGCTGCTATTGCAGTGGTCCAGATGAGAGATGACATTTGCTTAGATAAGGGGAGTATCAGTGGACGAGGTGATCTGACACTGAAAACCCAACACGGACATGATGTTCCTTAAGTCTCCCTGACCAGGCATGAACCTACTTGCAGATGAGTTTGAGCAACCTCATTTTCAGAGAGGAACTGTGGGAGCAGGGACAAGGC
This sequence comes from Lepilemur ruficaudatus, assembly GCA_963574885.1. NCBI lineage: Eukaryota > Metazoa > Chordata > Mammalia > Primates > Lepilemuridae > Lepilemur > Lepilemur ruficaudatus. The sequence goes on from CAUYRT010071940.1 coordinate 22,136, forward strand.
AGGTTATTTATAACTAACCCAGGTCTATGATGTTTCTCTTTGAGAGAAAGTAAATTTCCAGTTTACAGTTATCACTGGCATCTAGGTTAACAAACTTAGATGTTTCCCCTGAATGTCTCCACCTCATGTTCATTCATTTAACACATAACATTCCAACTTTATCTTAACTTCATAAAGGTCAAAATTTCTTTCCCAAACCATGTTTCAGTGGAAAGCCCAAGCATTTCCAGGCAATAACCCCATCTGTGCCACTGTAGACAAACTATCAGATAAACTTCCCTAATTCATACCACATCTGCTCTCCCAGCCCTGTATGACCTTGAACATTAAAAAAAAAAAACCTCTACATTATTTTTTCCCAAAATAAGCATCTGACTCAAATCGCCCCAATTTTCTATTAAATGAAAGACAAATTGTCAACACCGAATCAGCCAACTTTTATTAAAAACTGGGAAGTCTTTCAAAAGCTTTCAGAGTAAACTGTCATGTTTAACCTGACAAGTAGATACTGGGAAATAGTTGCATCTACACGGTCCCTGTTGATCCCTTGGTGAATTCTGGTAAGTGGGAACTGCTTGGACAGAGGCATCTCTCTCCACTTTTTCACTGTGGAGGACTCTTTCTTCACTCAGTTATTTGCAAAATTAAGGTGATGTGAGAGCCTAAGAGATTCCGACTGATTTACGCTCTGGCCTTTGTTCATTTGGCAGGCAGCATGCAGGGAATGGTAAAGGACATAGGCTTTGAGGTTAGACAACCTGGAGTTTGCACACAGACTTTCCTTCTTCCTAGCCCTGTAATTGTGGGCAAATCACTTAACCTGAGTCTCAGTTTCATTAGCTGTAAAATGGGCATAATATTTACCTTACAGGCTTGTTGTGAGAATGAGTGATACAATGTGTACAAAAGCAGCAACCTCTGCCTGGCATTGTAGTATAATGCTCATTAAATGGCAACTCTTCTTAGCAGTAACAACTATGAATGCCTTGATTAAAAAAAGAAAAAAAAAGGCACTTGCTTTCCCCCATGCCAGAACACAAAGCTGAAGCACTGCATGTAGCATTATACCTTAGATTAATAATCTTTAAAATGAAAATGTGGGATCAATGATCTCTAAGATTCCTCCCCTCCAACTCCAATATACTAAGATCTTATATTCAGGGAGAAATGAACATTGAAGAGCAGAATAAATTAAACCGTCTTTTCTGATTAGTTCCTCTGGAGACTCAAGCTGTGCTTCATCAGTACTTCCAGTTCCAAAGCTTATAGGATCAAGTCTGTTCAAGACAGCAGGGCTTGGATGAGGAAGGCTGGGTGGAGAGGTGGAGAGTACCAGTTAACTCTGTGGCTACAAAAATAATTCTTTCTTTGGGGTAATAGAATGAGAGCAAAGGGGACATTTGACCTTTTCAAGATGTTTTTTAATGCAAAATACAAGGTATGCACATAATCTTGTTTACTGACTAATCCTTTTTAAAAAAATCTGGCATATTAATGACTCCACTTAAAACACTGTAGATGGGGAGCCAGAAGGAAACTTGTTCTTTCTGAACAATGACTGAAAAGGGAATTCTAATGAATATTTTGGCACACATGTCTCATTTTCTGGCTGCTTCAGGACCCAAGAGCCAGTAGGTCATAATTAAAGCCAATAATGGCAACTCCAGACAGTCAATCCAAATATTTTCCTGGTGCTGTCAATTCTCTGCATTAAATGATTTAACATCATATTGGGGAGTGTAGAACATGCACACAGAGGAGGAATTAAATGCTGATATGAACTCTGGAACATTTGCTGCAAGTTGCCCCAAAAGATATTGTTTATTACATTCAAAGGAATTATAGAATGTTTTCCTTAGTAGATAATTTTAAAGGACCCTTTCCATGTAGAGAGCTGGGAAGTTTGTTCTTAAGTTGTCAGAACAAAATCATATTTTCTGCAGCAAAGAAAAAAAATTACACGTTTGGGCTGAAGCCCCATGTCATATAAAGAAATAAACTCCCAGTTCCACTGCACCTTTCAGGAATGTTCTTTTTGATTACTGGGAGTTGTATTGCTGTGGATTTAGTTACATAACTTATACAAGGCCAAAGCTACTCACTTTTCTGTCAACTCTACTTGCAGAAAGAAAACCCACAAATATATATGTTTGTATGATCTGTTTAGGATCTTGGAAACAAGGTCTTCAATTTTATCTTTTCCCTTAACAAGTTTTGTACCTTTTAAGATAATAACAACACAAAATCCTCCATCCCTACCCCCACCTCCCTCCATCCCTCCAACTTTAGACAATAAGAGAGTTTCCTCCTGGATGGAAATTAAGCAGTTTGATCTAAAGTGTGTCTGAGAAAGTTCTGAAGCACCATTTTAGGATAAACTAAACTGACCAGTCACTTTTCAAAGGCAAAACTGGATTTGCTCTGCAAAATGATTCAGCAAAAGCTTGGTTCTAAACTCCAGTGCCGCACTGTGACAATGGAAAATTTCCAGCCACAACTTGGAAGTTGGGAGCCAAGCATAATACTAAGTCAAGCAAGATACGTGAGGCCAAACCAGACAGTGGACTTGGCAACTGCCTGCTCGTGGGTCCAGAGTTACAGCAGCTGTGGGTGGTGATGTAGCTTTTGGAGGTGTCTAAATCTCTAGGTGCACCGGAAACTGAATTGTATTAACTTCTCTTCCCTGCCCTCCATCTTGCTCTGCCCCGCATTTCTGCCATGTGATTCCATCACCATGGTGAAAATGCTGTGAGGTGTATACTCAAATTCTTAGGCATACTTCCACTTAATCATACTCGGGTTTCTTTGAGGGCCTTCCCGTTGTGAATGAAAAATACCTTGATATTGGGAAAATGATAAGAGACTCATGGCCATAGCCTTTGTGATCTGGCCACTCTGTGGTGGTCACTTGCCTGCCTGGCCTCCAGAGCCAAGCAGGCCTCTGGCTTGGGAGTGGGCAGCGGGGAGCTTTTTTCCTGGGTCCTTTTGTGAAAACGCATAGAGCCCATGCGAGAAGACTCTATACTCTCCAAATGACAAGATGGCAGTGTGCCTGTTTCTGGGCCAGCTGGCTGACTCAGAGATGAGATTATTCCGTGACACTTTTTCATTCCAGTCCAAAGGGTAAAAAATGTAAAACTTTGCTGCCACCTGCTGTTTCCTTAGGAACAAATTCTTGAAATGATTTCTAGGATGGTTGCATATTGGTTTATTTTAGCCAAGCGTCTTGAACAATTTGGGGGTTTTAGCATATCTGTTTATATAGTTGTGGACCAGCTGGCCTGTCATTTCCTAGGATAAACTGTTGGGCCACATGGCTAGCTTCTCTCTTTCAGGCCAGTAAGTCCTCCTTGCCCCATCCCTCAGTATAAGCTTGCTGGGACTCGGGAGTGAAGGGCAGATGCCCTGACCCCGAACACCCTTGCAAGGGAGTGCTCACAGGGTTCTGGCTAATGAGACTCCAGAGCAAAGCCCAGGAGGCTTATGGGTTTGGATGTCTTTTCCTCCTAGGCTGATGATGTCATAAAAGCCACAACGGCAGGCAAATTCACCCAGCACGGACTCTTGTCCCATGGGTGTGTCACTGGGTAGTGTTTCTTGGAAGTGCCCCTCATAAGTGCTCTTCTCAGTAGAGGTGGCTGGAAACCTTGGGATGAGGTTGATTTGTGGCATCTCCAAATGTTTTGTCTTCCTTGAGAAAACTGAGGCAGATTAAGGAGGAGGGGTCCCCAGGAAAGTGAAGGCTAGCCCAATTTGAATCCCTCCCGGGTGAGAAGACTTGAGCTCAGGTTGGATGGTGAGAGGGAGGAGGAAAACAGTGGCTCCTTGAGGAACAGGTAAAGAGCATTGGGAGAGTTAACAGTCACAAGCTTAGATGGGCTTGATAAGGGCCCTTAGTCATCTTACTGGACACAGGCTGCCTTGCCTTGACCATATTAGTAGCTTGTTGCTGCTCCAAGTCAGAAAGCAAGATTTTCCTCTTTGCAGTCTTTGGGAAGATCTATTTGTATGTAAATGAGTTCCTTTCCATTATTGTCATTGTTGGGTTTGAGAATTCTTTCAACCAAGGTCTTTTTGTTGACAGAAATTAATGAGCCTATTAAGTTGGTTTTATATAATTCTAAGTGCCTTTAAAAAAAGTAAGGTCTGGGACTTTTTAATGGACATGGAATGAAGTATTAGAGAAATGGCCCTTGATCTTTTCTCCTATGAAAGAGAAAAGGCATTTGAGTAGTACTGAGAAACACTGAAGGTAAGATGTGGCTTATTACGCAGTGTCTGGCATTATAACTGGCACATGGTAGCACATCTGTTGAATGAATGATCAAACTCATCACCCATTGTTCTCCCCAGTAGGGTCTGTGAGACCTGCTGGGGAGGGATGGGGATAGAAAGGAGCAGAAAGAAAGTCAGAGTTAATCAGGTGGAAAGTCTGTGGGTGGAGTGAACCATGGGAGAGCGACAATGCTATGGCAGGGCCCAAACAAATGCTGCGTAACTAATACTGTCAAAACATACGTGTATTACTGATAAAGTAAATACGATTCTTGAAAATGATCAAATAAGGCTATGATATACAAAATTCCTCCCTTCCATGTCTCATTCCCTAAATATTACCATTGTTAATGTATTGCATAAGTTTGACCATGTTTATGCTTCATGTATTTTCTTGTTTATGTCCCTGTTGTTCTCCCTTAGAATTTTGTAAAGGCTTTGGAAACATTCCATCCTGTCTCAGCTATGTGAAGAAGAGTTCAGGGAAGGAGTTTGTGTAACACGAAAGAAATATCAGTATCTCCCGGGGAGGGGAATGACGGGAGTTAACATGATGACAGCAATGGGAAATGAAGTGGGAGACCCTAAGCAGGAAGGAAAATTCAGGAGAACTGGGTTGAGATAGTGGTTTCAGCTTCCTCTCCCCTCCTGGAGATTCTCTTGACAGTTCTCAGGCCTTGAACATTCTGTTTCCCCCCAACTTCTTGCCCCAGGAAGGGAAGCAACTTCTCAGAATTAATGAGGTTGGTGCTTACCTGTGTGCTTGTTTGAGTAGCATGGGAGCCCCTCGTTCCCTGCATCTGTTGATCTGTTGCTCCCCCTAGAAACTATGTCTCAGTCCAAAAGTCAGAACTAGAAATCCCAATCTGCTTTTGTATTCTAGGGTAGGGAAGAGAGTATAGTAATAGCCAAGAGAACTGAAGATGACCATAAGGTAGGACAGGCGACTGATAAACTCTGCCCTTCACCTTCACAAGGCTACCAGGGCTCCAGCCTGACACGTGAGCTCCCTGGTGACTAGATGAAAAAGACCATCACTATTCCTGCAAACTTGTCTTCTGGTGAACATACACTCCTGCTGGTTGGTGTCAAGACATGGTTGTTTCTTGAGTGTTTTAGATACCAGTTCTTGCCCCTCCTGTTGTGCCTGGTAACTAGGATGCTGTCAAGAAAATACAGCAGGACTTCTATGAGCTTAAAAAGAGCATTTCAAAAATATTACATTAGCCTTTTGTCCCTTCAATCTGTTTTTCCTAGAACAAATGTAATCTTAGTCACTACAAATTCTGTTTAAAATAGCTCTTCTGGTGAGTCACCTAAATTTAAGCTGCAGAGATGGTATTGTTTTAGCTATGTCAAGCTTGAAATGTTAGCCAAGTCCTAGTAACTACTCACTGGGGGAAGCTGGTGATGTGCTCACATGTGTGTTTTGAGGATGATCCCAAAATGTCCAGAGAGAAAGAAATGCCTCAGATGAGTTGGTCAGCATTATGTGTCTCAGGGGCTGTAAGAGCTTCAGGGGCAAAAGGAGTGGTCTCTGTAGGCTTAGACTCTTGCATGACCCAAGACGTGTGAAGGTTCTGCCCATCATTCAAAACTACCCCCCGAACCCTGCACACACAAACAAGTGGTAAAAATCTTGGGAAAATCTCCAAGGGGCCATGCAGAAGGGTTAAAGGACCTTGCAGATGCTCTGAGGAAGAAATTAAAGCTTTAAACAGAACATTGTGCCATGACTTGAAAGGTCATTATCTAGTTCACACTTACATCAGACTATAAATATTGTCAGAAAATGGATAAGTTTGCCAGGTTCATGAACAGCAAAATCACTTAAAATAGACCGCAGAAATCTTCAAGGTCATTGTGGCCATGGCAGGCCGTGACACTCAAACCTGAAGCTGCCTTATGAGAGACCCCAATAGGAAAGCAAAACAAAACAAAACAAAACAAAACAGCAGCTACTTACAGAGACATTTATACTCAATGGCCCTTAAAAATCGCAAAAGCCTTTCAAGTCAAGTGAATCAAACTTGTCTCTCCTTCTTCTACCAAGTGGAAGTGGGATGGAGAGATTCATGCTCCTCAAATGAGGTTCTTAATCAGAGACCAGCTGTACTATGGCCTCTGTAATGCCTTCCTTCCCCCTTGCTGTGGTGTAGCTTGGTGCCCAGTTTTCCCTAAGCAGAGCTATCAGCTTTTTCTCCTGCTAGTCCCACCCTTTGTTGGCTAAAGCCAGGTCACCTCCTGCCAGGCAGCTGCTGGGTGAAAGTCCAGAACAGTTCTCCTGAATAAACAAGTCAAACAAAGGCAGTTCCCAGCAGTGGATGGGGCTGTACTCCAGAAGTCTATTTGCAAATCTGTCCTTTGGAATTTGGAAGACATTCCCCAGGAGAAGCAAAGTTATGTGTTGTGGCAAGGTTCCCAGGCTAGCCCACACCACTGATTTAACCCAGAATGGACTTGGAACGCAATGCTCTAGAACTCAACGTCATAGGTAATATATTTGTAGTCTCTTCTCTTCCGTTTACAAATATTTGCTGAGCTAAGCATGGTACCAGGTGACATGGGGATTCAAAGCTGCCTCAGCTTTGTGGGGTGGGTTGATTCAGTGGCTCCTGGGTGCTAACACAGTAGCTGAGACTTTTCCAGTCTCAGAAAACCCCTGCTACCCTTTCCTCCCTACATGCTTTAGGCTGAAGGTGAAGAGATGTCTAGTCTGGCTTTTCTTTAGCTTGGTTCCTGGTATAGAGGACGGTGAGAATCCTGGCTCCACCATTATACAGTATAGCCTCTCTGAGCTTTGATTTCTCCTCTGCAAAATTAGGATAATATGTACCTAAGAGAGCCCTGGGGGTGGCAGCAGCACTTTTTCTTCTCTTGGTATCTACTGTGGCTTTTGCAAGGGTCTCCATGTCTCTCCCCAACAGACCACTCTACTCCTGAAGGCTCAGGCTTAATGCAATTCCATTTCCAGGCCATTATTGTAGACCCAATGGTGGGTGCTGGCCTAATAAAGGCCAATGAGCTTGCAAAAGTTCACTGGTTGCTTACAGAAAAACAAATCTCTTCTGCTATATAAGAATTGGAGATATATGAGGTCCCAGTAGCAAGGGAAAGCTACCCTGAGACTAAAACAGGAGAAAGCCCTCGCTGGAAGTGCTCACTGTGGATGGCGGAGTGGAGAGATGGAAAACTGGACCTTCTTCATAAAGTTGTTGAACTCCTGAAGGCTGTTCTACTTCTTTTGTTTTCAGTGTGTGGACCAATAATCTCCTTTACCTTTTATGCCATTTTGAGTTGAGCTCCTTGTAGTGGAAGACATCTTAATGGATACAGCACAGCACAGGATTTACTGTGGATATTAAATGAGATAAAGCATTCAAAGTATTTAGCACAGAGCTTGACTTACAGATATTGCCCTCATCCTTCCAGTTCAAGGGCATTAGTGACCACAGTTCCTCAGGAATTTATTAGGCAGGGAAGAAGAGAATGGGTACAGACCCCAACTAGACCTTATCCTCATTTGGGGCTTGGGTATCTTGCCTAGGCTGGGAGGTGACCCCTCCAGACTGGCTCTAGTTTTAGGGTCAGTCCCTTTGGAGGGAGTGGGCCTTGTAAGCCTGGGGTTTTCCTAGCCCCTGGGCAGGTATATGCATTGAAGAAGGTTGGAGGACAAAGAGGGAAGAAAGAGAGAGCCATGATTTGCTGGAGCAATACAAAAGGACATGTCTTTAAGATCAGGATTAATCTCTTCCCCTCTTCTTTCTTTCTTCTTTCCCTCCTGTTTCTTATTCTTTTCTTCATTCCCAATTCTCACTAGGGCTGGGGGAGAAGAGGAAATCAAGTTAGTATGGATCCCTGGCAAAGTAGGGGGAAAGGAAAACTTGTACAGGTTAACTCTGATGACTTCTTTGTATTTAAGGGATCCCAGTTTTCAGACAAACCTCTCTAGGAGGTTGGCAAGGCTGGTCTCTTGGAGTTTTTGCATGCAGAATAGGAATCTAGGCAGAGCAGCCTGGTTCAAGGACAAAGGGTTGTGTCATGAGTAGTAGGAGGGAGAAATCCTTTGGAGTACACACAGTGGCTGTAGATCAGATTTCTGGTCATTTCATTACCGCCACATTTAAGCCCAAGTTCCCAGGGAGAGGAGACTACAATAAAAGAATAAGTTAACAAAAACCGGGCATGATTGAAATCTTAAGGAATTTGCTTCACATGATATTACTGCTTGGTAATCATGCTACCTAAGAAGGGTAGAGCTCATTTGTCCCTTTTTAGCCTACTGCTTTTCAGTGTATGCTAGAACACAGGATGGAAAAGGAGTAGGAGAAAACATTGCTTCACAAAAACCGGTCAAGGGTACCATGTTCTGACAGTGAAATAGATGCCTTCAAGTGAAAATAGAACTCCAGTGTGGTCTGACTAGAACAGGATTGAACTGCCACCCTCTTATCTAGACACTAAATTTATGGCTGTGGTTAAGAATTGCCCTAGCCTATGTTTTTATCAGTCACATTCCAGTAATGCCTCATGATGAATCTGTGGTCAATTAAAAACCCAGTTGTTTTTTTTACACAAACTGCTGCTAAGCCCGAAATCCCTACAAATTTGTGCTGTTGATTTTTTTGAAACTAAACAGAGAAATTCACAATGATCCTTCTTGAATTTCGTGCATCCTGCTTATTAGCTATTACTCTAAACTTGGGGTCTATCTTCTTATTCATTCAAATCACATACTAAAATATTGACCAGGGCATGGTATGAGAGGTGTGACTCTCATGGGAAGCTTCCTGCCAATGGACACTCAGTTTGTTTTTGTCAACCCTCTGTATGGCTATTCTGTCAGCTGCAAAACCATCTCGCCATACTTTTATACCACTTCCCCTCCCTCCGCCATCCATCAGTGGATCATGAAATGCTTTGTCTATTGCCTTAATGAAATTAAGTTACTCTGCCTCTAGCATTTCCACCTCTAGCAGTCTGGCACTGGTCCAATACCTTGCACGTGATCGGCTCTCGATAAATGTTTGTTGAATTAAATTGAATTCTGTGAATCATCAACATAATAACCGTATATGTAAAAGAAAGAAATGAGGCATGATTAACTGATGAGCCACTTGAGTTCCCAGTGTTCTTTCTATTCCTTTTTGGTTTTTTTAACTAAAATGTAAAATTGTCACACATTACAGGAAAATAAAATGTAGACTATGACTGACAATATACATCATACCAAATATTATCGTTATTAATACTCATTTTGATAACTTTTTTCTTTTAAACAAACATCATGTACAACTTCATTTTTCATTTAATCTAGTTTTGCTACCTTTCTATGACTGATTACAATTTGGTCATATGGACGTAATTCTCTCTAACAAATTGTCTGTCTGAATTACTTAGGTTCTGACATCACAGTCATTTGTTTTCAAACTATGGAGTTAATCCATTCTTCCTAATGTATATTGAACACCTATTATATGTCAGATCTTCGGTCAGAATAGTGAGGGTTTAAAAAGAAAAATTGGGCAAGGCCCTGGCCCTTCAGAGCTTGGAATCTGAAAGATTCACAAAATAAGCATACTCATAGTGATGGAACAAGGCTCTGGGTGTTAGGCAATGGTGCAGGAGAGCATGCCATGTGCTCTGAGTCCTTGGTTAAATTCAAAGGATCGAAATTCTCTCTCGGGGGCTCCTTGGAACTTGGAGCAGCAGCCAAGAGGTGTTCAGGCAGCTGAGGCTCTCATCACAGCCTGAGTTCTTCTGCCACTCTTGGATCTAACACAGTAAAATTGATGGGGTCTGCCTTCAGACAGCTACCACTCAGGCAGTGTGTGCTAGAAGAGACACTTGCTCCAGGCGAGGGTCCCATCCCCCTTTCCCTATTTCCATGGTCATCAGGTAGCCACAGGGTCTGACCACAGAGACACTGACAGAGGGAGAAAAAGGAAACAGCCAAGAAAGCAGAAACCAAGCAGAAGCAAGCAGACTTTTAAGGTGATCTTCATGAATCCCCCTGCCCTCTGGAAGCTGGAAACCTCCTTGCCTTCCTCTGGAAGCTGAAGACTCTTCTGTTGACTCTGCCATGGTCACCACAGTTGCCTCTTAACATCCAGGAATCCGGTGAGCAGTCACTGAAAAGCTTGAGGTCAGCTGCCCATTTCAGGTGCCCATGACCTTGATTGCCAGGAGAATATGGCAACACGGTGATGGGCTCCATCCCACTGATACTTTCCAAATCTTATGCAAGAGACTTAATGATCTAGTATCCTAGATCAGAAAGGAACAATAGTTTTTAACTCCCCAGCCTCTGTAGCACAAGAAGGCACAAAGAAGGGAGTGGGGAAGGGACACTGAAGCGTAAAGACATGTCTAACACAATATGCTGGATATCAGATCAAAGCAAGTGCCAAGACATGTCAATGTGTGGGTATTCAAAGCAGATACCTGAAACTGATAGCACAATTCATTAAACGTCTCTCCTGTATCAAAGATATAAAATGTATGGAAAAGAGAATTTGTAAACAGGATTTCTTTGGAGAAGTTTTGCAGCAGTTTTATCTCCACCTAACCCAAGAAATAGGGCTGAGTGCTTCTCTTATCACCTCAGGTCAAAGACAAAGGATTGAACAGGACAACCTTGAAAGAGCTTGGTCTGTATTCCTTGCAATTGTGGGAGTGTGTGGTTCCATACTGGACTTTTTTTTTTAATTTCAGCATATTATAGGGATACAAATGTTAAGGTTACGTATATTGCCCTTGCCCCCCTTCCCCCCTCGAGTCAGAGCTTCAAGCCTGACCATCCTCCAGACGGTGCACATCGCACTCATTATGTATGTATATACCCATCCCCTCCTCCCCCTCCCATCTGCCCCACACCCAATAAATATTGTTCCTATATGTCCACTTAGGTGTTGATCGGTGAAACCAATTTGCTGGTGAGTACATGTGGTGCTTGTTTATCCATTCTTGGGATACTTCATTTAGTAGAATGGGTTTCAGCTCTATCCAGGAAAATACAAAGATGCTATATCATCATTGTTTCTTATAGCTGAATAGTACTCCATGGTATACATATACCACATTTTATTAATTCACTCCTGTATTTATGGGCACTTGAGTTGTTTCCACAACTTTGCAATTGTGAATTGTGCTGCTATAAACATTCGAGTGCAGGTGTCTTTTTTTATAGTGTATTTTGTTCTTTTGGGTAGATGCCCAGTAATGGGATTGCTGGATCAAATGGTAGATCTACTTGTATTGCTTTAAGTTATCCCCATATTGCTTTCCACAGAGGTTGCACTAGTTTTCAGTCCCGCCAGCAATGTAGGAGTGTTCCTGTCTCCACGCCAACATTTAATAGTTTTTGTGTGGATTTTTCCATATTGTGTTCAATATCATATGAATTTGCCAGTTTCACTCATTTTCATTTGATTTTGGTAAATCAAACATGATTGAATAACAGCAATTTCATATTGCACATTTTCTTCACATAGAATTAAATAATTTATGAAAAATAATAGCTTTCTTTTTTTTCATTCAAATCAACATATTTCTTTTTACAATCTGTACATGTATTTTAGAGTAATTTTTTAGGTATAATTCTTTATGAAATTATCCCTTTTATATAATGCTTTTATATTAGTTTGTCTATTCTTTTCTATGTATAAAAAATTATGTTCAGTTACAGTTTGTCTGATTTTTTTCTTTTGTTTGCCTTATTTCTTCTTTCTGACTTTATTAATCACACACACTAAAAGTTCTCTTATTAGGTTTTTCAAAGAACTATACTAATTTTTTATTACAGCATTTTTTTCTGTCATGTGAATTTCCACCCTTATCTTTATTATCTCTTCTAACATATCCAGTTTCTTTTCATTTTCTCAGTTATTTTTCTAATCTCTACTTGAATATTCACCCATTAATTTTAGTCTTTTTTCCATTACAATCATAAAGAGCAGAAAATTTCCCTACAAATACTACTTAAGCTTAATCCCTCAAATTTTGATGTACACTATATTATCATTAAATACAAAGTACTTTCTAAATTCCATTATGTTTTCATGAATGTACGTGGTATGTTCTAAGAGTGATCTTGAACTAATTTTGTTTATTTGTTTCCATGGACACACAAAAATGTATCCATTGGATATTTTAGTCATCTTCTTAAATAATGCTGTCTATATTATTACATTAGGTTAAAAAACATAATCATTATATACAGTTTTTAAATAAAGGCTAATATATTATATATACAAGATGTTGATGAATGCACTCTTCATTAAATTTTATTAAAATGCATGGGATTTTTGTTGGTTGCTTTTTTTGTTATTATTGTTGTTTTTGTTATTAAAACATATAATAGTGTTATTATTTTCCTGGTTATAAACGAAAAAAATCTGCCTTGATTATCTTTACAAGTAGAACTTTTTAATGGCATTTTTCTTTCACTACATTTTTTGAATCTCGGTTATGTGTATTTCCAGGTAAGAATAATTTACCTAGAGTCTATGATAATAATAACATAAGTTCCTTGCTGAAAGGTTAGCTCACTATTTGTTTTTATTTATCTTTGAAGTGATATAATTATTTTGTGTTGTCAGTATTTACACAGTACAAATTGAAATACCAGTTGAACCCTTGGGCTTCACAGGGAGGAAAGGCTTATGGAGGAATCTGCCTCACATCTAAATATGGCTAAGATGCTCTTTCATTGCCTTTGAGCAGTAATTTCCTGAATTACATTTAGGTCCAAGATACCCTATAAATACCTAACATATCTATGGCATAATATATATAATTAAGAGTAACGGTTTATTAATGAAAACAGGTATTTGTTGAAAAGTGTATTCCGTTATTAGCACCTTCTTGAAGTTTTGGAGAGCTTTGAAATAAAGCACCATATATAAAACCAACAGATAATTTTTTCCCTAACCAAAGAGAAGAAAAGCAAACCCAAAATACAGTCAATTTTTACTTGACTACCCCTTAATAAAATTCACTTATAAAATTTTATACTATGATGCCAAGAAGATTAAATACTGTTCTTTGATCTAGCTACAGCTAGAAATGAGGCAAAACAATGAAGTGTATCTTCATTTAACAAAATAGTTCTTTACTCAAGTGAAAGTTTCTAGACAAGATAAAACTAATATTGGTGCTGAAATGGAATAGATCTGTTCTGTCCCTCATTCTGACTCATATACAAAGAATATCAACTGGCCAATTGTAAAATCAGGTAGTCATAGTCAAATGTGCATGAAGAAAGGACAAGAGAATTAACCTGTGTATATGTATGAAAAAGTGAAAATGAAATATATTTGCATCTTTTAACTGGTGTTAAATGGCACAAAGTGCCATTTTTGTTTGTCCAGGTACACCATTCCTTCAGTAAACAAGAATTCCTAATTTACCTAATTGCATTTTGCGAAATAAACAGATTCCACTTTTAGCTTTCAAACATTTTGTAGTAAAGTTAGCACCAAGAAGGCTGATTTTCATCCACCCCCTTGCTGCTGTCTCATTTTTTTTAAATGTGATTGGCTAAGGAAAAAATATCATATTTTATTTTCAATTGGAAAAAGGATAAATTTGGCATTTTGAGATAATAAAGTAAAGCTTTAAATGAGTTATGTATCTCATTGAGATTAATCAAGCCTTTCTAATATGCATAGCCCAATCAAAGTTTCTCCTTGGTCTAAATAATTTTAATTAAGCAATTCTACCTTCTGTAGCGGTCATTACCAGGAGATAATTGACTGAATCAGTAATGAAGCATTCGGTGAATGCTAAACAAACAGCAAGGTTAATTATCTGGCAGAGATGTCTGTTACGGAAGTGCCGCGCTGGCCTTCCAAGTTTCATAATCCCCTGCAGCACCTCTTAGTAAATTATAATAATCCTCATTCAAATATATTGTGCAATTGCAGTTGCTATGCACCACACAGGGTCAGATCAAGTGATCAAGAACCTTATTTAAATATAATAATGATGAAGTGTGCTTTTAAAATTAGTCTATTTCTTTTGGGCAGCATGCTTCCTTTCTCTCATTTAATTGTTTCTTCAATTTTAAATTTTGGAATAACTTTCCAAATTCTGCAGCTTGGTACCAGCAGAGCTGACAACAAAGATATATTTTGCTTAGAGACACAGTCCAGAAGGTTTATATGATGCAATATATAATCCCACAGTTTATCTGATATTTTTATATTCACTCAGCTATTGTTTTTCCCCTTCTTTTCATCTTGCCAATAAATCTGTTTGTCCTTGGCTACCTGATGAATCGGATTGCTTTCAGAAGCACACAGTTGTATTGTGCATTTAATTCCATATACATGATTTTATACATTAAAAAATAATAATAATACTATAAATGTTTTCATATAGCAAAATGGTATTTGAAATTGATATCAAAACAATTCCTTTTGACTGGTAAGATGTAATATTAATAAAAATAATCTTTATGATGATTTTCTCTTTGACCTACAGAAATGTCGAAATTCTTTTCACCATATTTTATAAGATTCTCAGCATAATTTTATAAACTGTTTTCCTAGGTCACTGCATTTCTATTTTTTTAAATATTTTCCAGACTCATAGAATTTTATGAGACATTATAATTGGACTCCTATTACCTAAATATGTTAAAATATTACTAAGGAATAATTAAAATTTTACTAGGAGGCTTTTAGAAAGTAGTATAAGCTTCTTTTTTCCCCCTCTTTTTCTCCAAAAAGTCAAAGTAATGTATAAATATATATATATTTATAGAAATGTAAACTAGCAGAAAAATAATGATTAGAAATGTATTAGTATAAATTATATTTGAAATATTAATTTTCTTTAAGCATCTATTCTTATGAGTATAGAATGTTAATGCATATTACCCAACAAATAATTGTGGTAAGTCACAATAATTATCTACCTATGTCACTATCATTATTTTCACTTACTATGCAAGAGTCAGTATACAGTGCAAAGACTACAAAGAAATTCAGTCTTTTTAATTCCATACATCTTCACAAATTTTAACCTGGCTTAATAGTCAAGTAGAAGATATGAATTATATTAGATACATTTGATTCTGGTCTTGGTAACATTTCCGAAAAGTTATCTTCTTGGTTATGAACTTTGTCCATAAAAATAAGAAGGATGCACGTGACTATGGAATTGTTGAAATCTCTTTGGTAGCCAAGTCAAGATGACATAGATTTTTTTCTTTCCTTATGGAAGTTAAAGAATACTCTGGTACTTCAAAACCAAAGTAAATCCAAAAATCCACTAGAAAGATGGTATAACTAGTTTTCTGAAGTGGGGATGAAGAAAAATCCTTAGAGCTGCAATAAAGAAAATTTCCATGAAATTTAAGAAAAAAGATTTTCCCCCCTTTTGAACGTACTCTGCTTCCTAGGAGAAAATAATTTTCCATGGTCTTTTTTTTTTTTTTTTTTTTAATCTTCTAGCCCATCTTCACCAGCACAATTGAACAAGGAGTCTGATGTAGCAAACAATAGCAACAAAATCTTCCAAAATATTTTGATGTTTTCCAACTTTAATGGAAAACAAAATGTAGCAGAAATTATGGGGAAAATATAAGCTTTTTAGTCATGGACTAAATCACAAAAGTGTAAATTACATTTTAGCTATATTTATTTAAGTGTTTTATATTAAGATTAAAACATTCTCAAATTTACATTTTTAATTATTTCTTTACTACATTTTATAAGATTTTGATTGCTCTTTTGTATGTATACGTAGCATCATTAATTATATCCTATGCATGGCGTTTCTAATTGCAGGTCATTGGCAAATGCCCATTTCATCTTACATAGTGATAGTTGAACATGATAGTTATTTTCTCTTAACTAAGTTCATTCACACTGGCTTTTCCTCACAAACAGTGCCAATTTCAAATTTACATTTATAAGATTAAAGAAATATATACTTTTGCTGGGGAATTTTATCACTTTTATATGCATCAAAATAAACAAAAATGTTTTGGCCAATCCGATAGCACACAATAGTACAATGTAGAAAAATATAGTGCTGTGTTAATTTATAGATTACTTTATATATGTATGATCTATTATTAAAAAATAATTTGAGCCATTATATTTTCCATTTTGATAATTATTCCAAATACACAATGCTGTCATAAGCTTAACTTTTCACATTTTGTATTTCAAAAAATTAGCCTACACAGAAAAGTCTTACCAGATTAGGTTGGTGCAAAAGTAACTGCAGTTTTGAAGCATGAATTTTAAATCATTATGACTAGGCTCAAACTCATCTTTATTAATCAAAATGGGAACCATTACAATCAACACATTGTTGCCAATGTGAAATAAGTTTGTTTATTCAGTGTAGTGTAAAAATCCATGCTTTGGGGTTCCACAAACTCTTAGAAAGCATTTTCTGCATCCTGCTAGTTGTGGAAGTGTTTTCCTTGCAAAAAGTTGTAGAGATGATTGAAGAAGTGGTAGCCGGTTGGCGAGAGGTCGGGTGAATATGCTGATGAGGCAACACTTCCTAGCCCAATTGGTTCCACTTTTGAAGTGTTCATTGTGCAAGGTGTGATTGGGCATTGCCATGGAGAAGAAGTGGACCCTTTCTGTTGACCAATGCCCACTGCAGCCGTTGCAGTTTTTGGTGCATCTCATCGATTTGCTGAGCAGACTTCTCAGATGTAATGGTTCCACTGGGATTCAGAAAACTGTAGTAGATCAGACCAGCAGCAGACCACCAAACAGTGACCATGACCTTTTTTTGGTGCACATTTGGTGTTGGGAAGTGCTTTGGAGGTTCTTCTCAGTCCAACTACTGAGCTGGTTGTCACCAGTTGTCGTATAAAAGCCACTTTTTGTTACACATCACAATCTGATTGAGAAATGGTTTATTGTTGTTGCATACAATAAGAGAATACCACAGTTCAAAATGACTATTTTTTCAGTTTTCAATTGGCTCATGATGCACCCACTTATCGAGCCTTTTCACCTTTCCAATTTGCTTCAAATGCCGTATGACCATAAAATGGTCGATGTTGAGTTCTTCAGCAACTTCACCTGTAGTTGTAAGAGGATCAGCTTAGATGATTGCTCTCAGTTGGTCATTGTCAACTTATGATGGTCTGCCACTGCACACCTCATCTTCAAGGCTTTCATCTCCTTAGCAAAACTTCTTGAACCATCACTGCACTGTATGTTCATTAGCAGTTCCTGGTCCAAAAGCGTTGATGATATTGTGAGTTGTCTCTGCTTTCTGACCCATTTTGAACTCGACTAAGAAAATCACCTGAATTTGCTTTTTTTCTAACATCATTTCCATAGTCTAAAATAAATATAAAATAAACAGCAAGTAATAAGGCATTAGCAAAAAAAACATAAAGCGAGAAATGCACATTAAGATGATGTATAACATAACCACATTTATTTAAGAATGTATTCTAATATCAAATGGCAAATTTCAACAATGCTAAAACCACAATTACTTTTGCACCAACCTTAATACATATATTCTCCATTTTTCACGTGATTCATGGAATTGTGAGACAAGCTAAATTAGAATTATTAGAAACATTTTGAGAAAGTTAAATAAGGACTTTACCATCTGTATACATAAATTTCTACACACATTAATGTAGCATTTGGCAACAAAATAATTTTGCAAATAATTTATAGAGCAGTTGAAGTTTCTCAAATTTAATTACCTAGAAAATTAAGCAGAACTCATCTATAAATGATCAAACTAAATTTATTTTAATGATTTTAAAATACAAAGAAATTTTAAAAGAATCAAAAGTAAAAGGATATAGGAATTTCAGCCACAGAAATCATACTAACAAAATGTGAAGTGCAGAAAAATCACATTTTACACAATAAAAACCATGGAGAACATAGGTTTTCATGGTATCTCATCTGACTAGATCTTCAGCTCCCTCTTGGCTCATGTGTTACTGGGAGAAGTTTCCTGCAGGAATCCATGCTAGGAAGAGCGGTGAGTGAGTCTCTCACAAAGAAGGCAAGCTATATAATTTATTC
Source organism: Lepilemur ruficaudatus (assembly GCA_963574885.1). Taxonomy (NCBI): domain Eukaryota; kingdom Metazoa; phylum Chordata; class Mammalia; order Primates; family Lepilemuridae; genus Lepilemur; species Lepilemur ruficaudatus. The sequence goes on from CAUYRT010071940.1 coordinate 40,444, forward strand.
AGAAAAACTTCAGGAAGAATAAAAGTGCTCAATAATTAGCCCTAAAAAGACACTAAGGAAAAGACGGAGAATGTCAGAAATAAAAAGACTTCAAAGCATTTTATTGGGATGGGTTATTTCTAGATACTGGACATTGGCCAGATATTTTTTTCCTCTGGAAATCACATATCCTATTTAGAAACCTCCATTTTTGTTAGACATTGTATGTGCTTAAGTCATTGTTTTGCTAAAGAAAGTAAGTCTCTGTTACAGCAAAGTAAATTGAAGTGTTGAAACCCATCTAGTATTTTTGATCCAAATAAACAGCCAATAGAAAAGATGAAACAAATTTTTAAAATTTACCTTATTTGGAAAGGGAGTTGTTGACTCAAACTATCCACACTCATGGGAAAGATAAGCTGTCTGAAGTTCTTGGTCTGTCTTTGCTATGTTAATGCATATTTTCCCTGTGGCCCCCAAATCACAATTTTAAGAAATGTTCAGAATTGAACTCACCCATCCATATTAAACCCTGAGCACAAACATATTCACACACACACACATACACACACACACTCCACTACAAAGGCATTGTTTCCAAAGGGCTCCACTTTCCTAGTGCTCAAAAATAGATAGCTACTAGAAAAATAACACTGGTTTTAATTCCAAGAAAATTTCACGCATCAATAAACCCAGCCAATGCAAATCTACTTATTAGCTTTGTAGATGCTTATAATATATTTCTGATAAGAATTAATATATATTTTCTTCTTGTTTTATATATAGAAGCAAAGAAAATATCTTCAACGGCTCTCCAATGCATTATTGTACTAAAATAGATACACTTTCGTCATCCATATACTCTTTCACTCTTCCTGCCATTTTATAAATATCTGGCATCTCTTTTAGACTGAATTCAGGAAGAGAAACATGATCAGTTTTCAGATTTTATTCCAAAATTTCACATTAGTCACACCACCAGTACATGAAAGTATTTTTCCCCCTGAATTCAATAGAAAGGATAAATAGTTCCTAGTAGAGGTTGTTTTTATATAACATAATGAACACAAATAAACAAAGTTTCCCAAGCAAATTCAGCCTCTTACTATTTAAGAAACTGGAACTTTTCTTTTCTTTTCTTTATTTTTTTTTGAATAATTGTCAAAGCTGTATGGAAGTTTTAATATTCTTTACTGTCTTATTTCTCTGCTTTGTAAAAAGTACTTTATATTTTCTTATTTTCTACATTATTTGTAGTACATTAACCATTAATACATTGTTAAGTTATAAATATGTGAAAAGAAGAATTAATATTGTTCTAAATTAAATTGTAGTGGCCAGAGTTCATTGATTAGATATAGTTTTCATTGCACTTTGTCTTTGTCTTGGCTAATCATGATCTGGCATTACAGACAGTCTCAATAGTTACAATTAATATAATTTTGAAAAGCATATGTAAACCAAATCATTTTAATTCCAAAGTGTGTTTATGTTAGAAGTTTTTGAATTGAATATCTTATTTATCAAGTTCATTCCAATACCTACTATGTGCCAGTAGCTGGCAATACAGAAATTATAAAAATATCTACTCTCAAATATATTATGATGCAGTGGAAAAAGCTGAAATTTAAGACCCTATACAAAAAGACATGAGAGGCGTTTAAATTAGAGTATGTTTAGGGGTGCAATGGTTGTACAGAAGTGTGGCTAACTCAGCATAGCAAGTGGGAGGTGAGAAGAAGGTAGAAAGTTTTCTTATTGAAGTTTACATCTGTCTGAGGTCAGAGAAAGTAGAACGTGATCAGGAAGAGTGTTGTTAAGAGCAATTTCAAGCAACTTTTCTGTATATGCAATGGCATGAAGATGTGAAATAAAAGCACAAAAGAGTATATTCTGGGAACTACATGTAGATTGATATGATTGGAACATACGGTGGGTGTAGGGAATTTTTTGAAGTTGAAAATGGAAAGACATGGAGGCAAGATCACTAACATTTCTGTAAGTGATTCTAAGCAGTCACATTCTCTTTTTATTCTAACAGTGCAAGACGTGTAGCTGCTTACTATCTCAGGCTCACTGATCTTTGGTTCTGGAGGGTTTTCAGCACTTCTAATACTATTGCAAGTAGCTTTTGATTCCAAATTCCCTCTACGGGACTGCAGGTATAACCTCTGTTTTACTGATTCAGCCTTGACTAATAGGCTATTAAAAACACCGCTACTCTGAACATTCTTGTATATGCTTTCTGAGGCACAATGAAAGAGTTTTATAAGACTGGATGTCTACTACAGGAGATATTGGCAACACATGGCTGTTGAGCACTTGACTGTGGTTGTTCCAATTTGAGATATGGTCTCAGTATAAAATAAACACTTGACTTTGAAGACAATACAGAAAATTGCAATACATATCATTAATACTTTCATAATGATCACATATTGAGATGATATTTTAGATATGCATTAAATAAAATATTATAGCTTGTATCATTCACTTTTAATGGGGCTATGAGAAAATTTAAATTTACATAATTTGACAGAATTACTCTAAGGAATATGATTAGGGGTCGATTTGCTAAATCACAGGTATACATTTACCTTCCTATTTACTAGAAATCATCAAGTGTCTTTCAAAAGGTGGTTGTAAAATTTATACCCTCACCAACAATTCATATGAGTTTTAATCTTCTCAACATCCTTTCCCACAGTTATTATTTCCACACTTTTAAATTATTTTAATCCAATGATATCTCAAAGCACTTAAGAGATCATTTAGTGACTTTATGTACATTTTCATGTTTGTTAACTTATGGGCTCTTTCTTGCATAGCATCTTCTATTAACATTCCATATTTCTACAAATATGGACAAATGAAAATTTATAGATCAAGAAGCCATCCAGAGGAAAGATCCTCTATACATTTCTAATTTTGATAATATGTCATCATATTTTTATGTATAAATAATTAGTGAATATTCTCAAACATTAAACACAGAAATATTTCAGCATGAAAATGGGAACAACTAATATTTTATTACCATGTTATTTACATTGATATAGTTTCAGATTTATATAGGGCTACAGTGGATACTCCAGACTAGGAAGATATATTTGGAACAGGTCTGATATTTTCACTTTTTAAAGAAGAATGTTAATCCTTTTACCGATATATATGTAATGAATAAGTTCCTCCGCATTGCCAAAGCTTTAAAACATAGCCTATATAGCCAAAGTTATATTTCACCTGTCTCAGGGCTTTAGAGACAGGGAGCAGATGTTTTCTGGAGAGCTTGTTTGATAGCAAATCTTTGTTTCAAGATGTTGAATCTCTTATGAGAAAAACAAAGCAATTTGGCTATATTTACAAGTGAAACAAGTGCTTACAATTTAAAGCTGTCAGAAAATTATCCTTCATACCCGTCATAAATTCAATTTATTGAAATTCACCTGTGATAACTTTCAGGTTTTTATAATCTCAAATTGAACATAGCATTCACGCCAAGGTAGAGTCCATAAAGGAGAGGCAAATCTTATCACAAATCATTTGTTTAGAAACTTGCAGTCAGCCTGCTGTTGCATGCAACCTTCCACTTCTTGGCAGATGACACCCAGATATAGTTTTTCTTCTTTATGCAGCTTTGGTTGTTAAGCACACAAAAGATTGGGAAGAAGGGCAGTCATCATGGAAGTCTGAGAACACCAAAGTTGATCTCAGCATGCTTAATTGAAACGTAATAAAGTAAAATGGATAGAATGAAATGTGCATGTGCACATGTGAGCTATTCAAAGAGTGATTAAACATAGATATTAAAAGAGACATAACTTTTACCTCTCATCTATGTTAATTTTAACTTTAAGTATAAAAACATTGAGAATTGGTTGTAAACATTAATAATTTTCACTGCTAGGCACAAAGTAACAAGATAATTGAAATTATAAACTCTAGATTCTTAGATTTAAAAGTGATAAAAATGCATCGAAATTAAAAGCATGTGCTTAAAATATTACACTTTCAATATTGCCTCTAAATCATTTGACACTTTTGTACGATGTGAATTGAGCAGTGAAAAATAAAAGAAAGCGACCTGACTAAATTTAACATTCAATACCTCTGTATAAAGACATACATTTCTTTATATTTCTCTCAGAACTTCAAGGGAGAACAAATTAAATGGCAAGAAAGAATCAGAATATTGTTGACTAAAACTCTGATATGACTTATAGAAAGGATCTATTTTTTCATCCACTTCCTTCCTTCCTAAGCTTGCACAGCCCTTTCAGCACATGTCAATAAAGACCGGCCACTGTCGTAGCTTGTTTGTCTCAAGTCTGTTTCTTCCACTAGCCTGTGAGTTCTCTAGGGGAAGGACAGTGTTATACTCTCACCTGACACATGCTACAAGCTCAAAAAAAAAAAAAAAGATAAAAATAAATTAATAAAAAATATATTATGTTGAAATTTATGTAGTAAGTGATCTATTTTTTTAAATCCCTGCGTATTTTTTTATTTAACTCATATATTTTGTATAGAGCCTTTATTCATAGTCATGGCATAAATAACAAACTTTTCATAGGATTTAATCTGGTTATGAGATCTAGGAGCACAACATTGAGGGTATTGCAAAACTTTGGCTTTTAAAAATATGGCAAAATAAACTACACGACATCCTGTGGCACAGAACATCTAAAGAAATATAAGATGCGTTGAAAAGAAGTTCGAAATGAAGTGATAATTCTACTCTTAGATGTGGGATATGGTAAGAAGAAAATTATGTGGATTAAATTAGTGCAGATTTGCTACAATGCACCACACAGAAAACTGTGAATGAAGATAAGAATTCTTACATTGCTCACTCACAATATAATGTCCCAGAATGACAACCAGTGTTCACCGGTATGAGGACTGAGCCAACGTTTCACACATGCTTTATTAGAACAATGACAATACTCATTTCTTTTTGTCTTCCCAAAGTTTAGCTACTAAAGGATGGAAGGAAGTTTCAGAAAACCTGAGATTATAGGAAGAGGAGATTAGAAATACTCACTTTTATATCTCTCAGTACAATTACAAACTGTGATTCTGATTTCATTTGAATGATTATTTCTGCAATTTTGATTTGAATTTGCTTGTACATATTTTGTTAGATATATTTTAGATTATTTGACGTTACCTAATGAGTAAGAAATTTGCACCATACTTCCTCCATATCTCCTTTTTATTCTTAGTTGAAAATTTTTATAGCAGTTTAGAGAATTTTTTCATAACTATTGAGATCCAGTTTATACATTAAAAAACGCACTAAAAAAAGTCATTGTCTAAGTTGAGTCATGAATTGCTACTGAGGTATAGGAACTAGAATAAATCTACTACATCCTGCACAACCCCACCATCTTTTTCAGTTGACTATCTGCTTGTGCTTTTCTTTCAAAGTAGCATCTCACGAAATGAGTAAATTAAGTCACCATTCAGGCAGCTAATTCAAGCATTAAAGATGTTGTCTTTAATACTGAAAAAAATTTCAACAGACTTTGTCTACAATCATCAATTTCATGAATTAAATAAATAGATAAAAATAAATAAATAGAAATGCTAACATTCATACAGTTTTGGTTAAGAGGATCGGAATTAATGAATATTCCATAAGAGAAAAATCATCACTTAGAGGGGGCAAGTACCCATCCCTTACGCTTTTCATTTGAGGAATGTCTGAAACAACAGTTGCAGTTGACTGAAACTGAACATTCTGATTCTCCAGTTAGACGTAGGACATAAAAAGTATATAGCAACAGAACATAAATGAAAAATTATTCCTATGTTTGTATGACCTATTGCATGTAAGTTCAACCATGGTAACTTGAAACTTTAAGAAATTCAGCTCAATTTAATGAATAATTTTCTCTACATTCTGTGTGTTTTAATCAAGTACCTAATAGCTCCTGAATAAAATATTGTCAAACTGATTTTAATAGCATATTACAAGAATCATAAGCTATAATCAAGGAGGATTTATTCCTGGGTTGCAGAGATGGTTCAAAATACTCAAATTAACAAATGTGATACATCGCATTAACATAATGAAGGATTAAAATCATGTGATCATTTTAATAAATGCATAAAATGAATTTGACCAAATTTAACATTCTTTTATTATAAAAACTCTCAATGAATTAGGTCTAGAAAGAATGTACCTCAATAAAATAAAGGTATTATATGACAAACCCACAGCTAACATCATACCTACCTGAAAATATTTCCTCTAAAGTCAGCAAGAAGACAAGGATGTCTTGCCATTTCTATTCAACATAATCCTGCAAGTCCTAGCCAGACCAGTTAGGGAAGAAGAAATTAAATAAAGGGCATCTAAATTGGAAAGGAAAAAGTAAAATTGTCTTTGTCTGAAGATGACATGATTTTATATTAACCTAAACACTCCACCAAAAAACTGTTAGAATAAATAAACAAATTCAGTACAGTTGTAGAATACAAAATCATCCAAAAATCAGTTGTGCTTCCATACACTAACAATAAACTAGCCAAAAAAGAAATTAAAAAACAATCTTATTTAAAATAGCATTAAAAATAATAAATTTAACCAAGGAGGTGAAATATCTATACCCTGAAAACAACACAACATTGATAAAATAAGTTTTAAAAGATACAAATAACTGAAAAGACATCTGTGTTCATAGATTGGAAGAATTAATATGGAATTGTTATAAATTCATTTCAATTATCCATTTACTATAATCACCTAACACAATGTTACTATTTCAGTTATATTTTAGAATTAAGACATTTTTAAAATGTATAATTTATTTCACTTTTATTTATTTATGTATCACTCTTCTTTTCTTTATGTGGATCCAAATTAACCAATATCATTTTTATTCTGCCTGAAGAACTTCTTTTAACTTTTCTTACAGGACTCAACTTTGGTGATTAATTCTTTCATTTTCTGTTTGTGAATGTCTTTATTTTGACTCTATTTTGAAATGATTTTTCTGGATATAGATTGCTAAGATGGTGGGGGTTTTTGTTTTGTTTTGTTTTTTGATAAAGTTCTTGCACTGTCACCCAGGCTGGAATGCAGTGGCAGCATCATAGTTCATGGCAACCTCAAACTCCCCTTGAAGTAGCTGAGATTACTGGTGTGCACAACCATGCCCAGCTAATTTTTTATTTTTATTTTTATTTTTGTAGAGACAGGATCTCACTGTGTTGTCCAGGATGGTCTCAAACTCATGACCTCATACCAGGCAAGGTATGATCCCACCACTGCACTCCAGCCTGGCCAATAGAGTAAGACCCTGTGTCTAAAAAATAAAATAAAAATGGAAAAGATGAGAGAGTGCTATGAACAAATTTTTGCCAGCAAATTGGATATCCTTGATGAAATGGACAAATTCCTAGAAACACAAACCCTATCAAGAATAATTCACAAAGAAATAGAATGTCTGAATAAACCTATAACTAGTAAAATGATTAAATAATTAACCAACTTTCTCCTCGCAGAGAAAAAAGCCCTGGACTCAATGGTTTTACTGCTTAATTCTACCAGACATTTAAAGAAGAACCAATATCAGTGCTTCTCAAATTCTTCCAAAAATTGAAGAAGAAAGAATACCAGCCATTCTTGCTTTCTTTAGGTTTATTATTTGCATGGAATATCTTTCCCCATCCTTTCACTTTGAAAATATTTGTGTCTTCAGATCTAGCCAGAGTGAATCTCTTGTAGACAGCTTGTATTTAAATCATGCTTTTTTAAATCCATTCTGCCACACTCTTGTCTTTGATTGGAGAATTTAATCCATTTACACATACTAATAAGGAGGGAGCTACTTATGTCATTTTGCTGTTTGTTTCTATATGCCTCACAACTATTTTGTCCCTCACTTCCTGCATTACTATCTACTTTCATATTTAGTTGATTTTTTTGTACCAAGATGTTTAAATTTCATTTTCATTGTTTTTTGCATATATTCTATAGCTATGTTTTGTGGGTACATTGGAGACACAGTCGATTTTGAATTTATAGCAAACTTTGTTCCTTTATACCTTCATTTCCAAATCTTTTGGTTGTTAATGTCATAAAATTACATCTTAATCAATTATCTGTCCCAAAACATAAGCTAATATTTTTAAATGCATTAATTCTTACAAATTATTTAGAAAACTAAATATAGTTACAAACAAAAATTATAATAATACTAGATTCTAGACTATTTTTTAAAAAATATTTTAGTTTCTTAAATCACGTAAAGAACAAAAAGTATAGTTACAAACCCTTGTTACAATGTTACTAGCTTTTATAAATGCCCATGTATTTATCTCATTAAAATCTTTGTTTCCTCATATAGCTTTAAATAGTTTCTAATGTCTTTTTTCCTTTATTGAAGTATAATTTACATATCATGCCTTTACTCCATTTTAAGTGTATAATTAAATGATTATTAGTAAATTTACCAAGGTGTACAGTTATTCACATAAATCAGTTTTAGAGGATTTCCTTCCCCCTATTGAGACCCCTAATTCCCATCCCCAACTACATTTCTAATGTCTTTTTATTTTACTTTGTAGGATTCCCTTGAACATTTCTTACAGGGTTGGTCTTGTGGTAACAAACTCCTTTAGCTTTTGTGTCCCTGGTAATTTCACCATATCTCTCTCATTTTTGAAGGACAGTTTTATCAAATATAGGATTGATTCTTAAATGACAGTTTTTCTCTTTTAACACTTTGAATGTATTGGACCATTGCAGTCTGGCCCCCAAATTTTCTGACAAGAAATCAGCTAAAAATCTTATTAAGGATCATTTATGTGTGATGAGTGTCTTCTCCCTTGCTGCCTTCAAGATTCTCCATCTTTGGCTTTGAAGTTTGGTTATAATATGCTTTTGTGTGAGTAAGTTTGAGTTCACTTTTAGAGTTCATTGCGATTCTTAGATGTGTTTTTACATGCATTTCATCAACTTTTGGAAAGTTTCAGCCATTATTTCCTCAAATATCCCCTCTACTTTTTTTTTTTTTTTATCTCTCTTCTCCTTATAAGACTGTCACAATGCATATGTTAGTCTACCTGATTCTGTCCCACAGTTTCTTAGGCTTTGTCCACTTTTCTTCAATTATTTTTCTATTCTTCAGTCTTCATAATTTTCATTGTCCTATTTTCAGCTTCATTGATTCATCTGCCTGCTCAATTCTGCCTTTGAATTATTCTAGTGATTTTTTTTTTACTTTATTTATTGTACTTTTCATTTCTATAATTTCTTTTTGGTTTAGTTTTAGGATTTCTATCTCTTTACCAATATTTCCATTTTGTTCATATATTGTTTTCTTGAATTTCTCCACGTTTTTCTTTAGTTTTTTTGAGTACCTTTAAGACAGTTGTTTTAAGTTTTTCTCCAGTAGATCTACCATCAGATCTTTTTCACAGTTTCTGTTGATTTAATAATTTTTTCTCTGAATGGGCTATATTTTTGTATTATATTTTTTTGTATGCCTTGTGAATTTTTTATTGAAAACTAGACGTTTTAATTTAATACTGTGGTAACTCTGGAAATCAGATTTTTTCCCCTTCCCCTGGGTTTGCTGCTTTTAGTATTGTATTTATTTATTTGATTATTATTTCTTCTTCTGTGCCAGTGATCAATCAGCCTGTTATTATATAAAAGTAAGAAATTTAAATGTGAAAGCAAGATTCATTTGTAGTTATTTTCTTTCATTTAACTTATTTGCTTTTATAAAATATGTTCAGAAAGATGAGTAAGGCCAACCTCAAAGACAGTGAACTTCACTGGCTTCTTCACATGTCCAGATTTTATTAACATGTTTTTAGAGACTTTAATTTGAATTTCAATAGCTCTCATGTTTAAATGGATTTAATTAAAAAGAAGTAAAATGTTACAATGCCGAATGATTAATGGCCTCTGAATTATTGCAAAAATAAAGAGGAATTATGACAAATTAGAATTGAATACTATCTCAGAAAAATAATTTCAGATATGAAATTCATAAAGTTATTTTAAGGAGGAAGATTTCCAACATATTACATAGCCTACTCTACCCACAACTTGACATGTTTCTGATTTATTGCATCTTTTAAGACTTTATATCTTCATCTCAGCCACTAGTGACTTTTCACTTATTTGAATTCCCTTTTCACTTTGTTCCTTCTATATTTTATGTAAAATGTATAATACGCCACTTCCTGGTACAATTATATATATAAATACAATACTTCCCCTCCTACCCTCTAAGATCCTTAAGAATAGCAACTTTTATGTTCTCTGTAGGACTGAATTTAGTTTCTATCACAGATATGAAAGTCCTGTGAGAGTCTGGTGGATGAATACCCTCCCCAAACATTTATAGTCTGAAACTACCTAATTCAGCTCTAATTTATACATTTATTTGTTCCGTTTTATAATAAATACATTTGCATGGAACTGGTCTCAATTGTTCATCTTATATGTCCCAGTTCCCTATCATAGCAGCTCACAGAGTAGGCTTCCAATCACAGTGGAATACATGATAATTTTTCAGGAAAAGCATGAAATAATTTCCAAAAAGTAATCAGTAGTCATTATTAGTCAGTTTAATTTCTTCTCTTCATGATTGCCAATCAAAAATCAAATTTTTTTACAAAATGATTTTTTATATTAAAAATAGAGTTCTTAAATTTTACTTTTGTTGTAATTTTACATGTCCAGATTTATTGAACATAAATTTAACCTGCATGGCTTGTGCTTAATTACATGAATTTATTTGATTTGTGGTCTTAAGATTTCCCAGTAGGAATTCAGGCCATTGTTTCAGCTGATGTTCACTTTGAACTTCAAACTCAGTAAAGATAACTGAATATTTGACCTTGTACTAATGAGAAGAGAAACCAGGATCATAGAGCAAAAAATTAGTTCCACATAGTATTCATCCTCTACTGCTCTTCACCAACCATACATTATAATGTTTCCATTTCTATATAATGTCCAAAAGATAGAGCTGAAAATTAAAAGCTTAGGAAATCGTTCTATAGATTATTTGAATGGTTTGGGATTATTTTTTAAACTGACCCTCTCTAAAATCTCTGTTCAGATGTATAATTATATATTTCACATTTGTTTTTATTTTTTAAAGTTAATTTGGTCAAAGAAGTTGTTCACATAGACATCATTAACAATGTGTTTAGTTAAGGTGTGAGAAAAATTAGTTTTCTAAATTACCTCAGACTTTCTATAGGAAACCATATATAACCATCTTTATTATTCACAGTGGCCCTGTACAAATATGACATTCCTTTCTTTAAAGTACAGCATAATGGGTGATACATTAGTACTAAACCAATTTTCCAATCAAATGAATATGCTTAGAAAGGAGCTAATAGAAGTCTCAGTAATAATACAGACAATTCCTAGTATAAAAGACCTATTAGTCTGTTGCATTGTGGTTATGATATATTTAACTATTAATCTTCAAGTTAATTTGTGGTTTTATTTGTGTTAACATACTGTAAATTAAGCTAGATTCATTGTTGCTAAAAAGTATTATGATGTAATACAAAATAATATAACAATCGACATTGTATTTTCAGCAGTAAGATTAAAACCATAATTAATATTCATGAAGTAAACAACCTCTCATAAAATTATAAATAAAAATGTATTAAGGTATTTCTATAAAATGTATGTTTTCATTGAGAATTCAGTCATAAATACTAATAATTTTTCAGAAATATGTGTACATATGTAGATATATTAAACAAAAGAGTAAATGATTTTGTCTTTATCATAACATTTACATCAATTTGTTCCTGTTTTTCTTTCCTTATGAAACAAAGAATTATTTTATTCAATAGCTTCAATGAATTCTTCCATTTTAAAAGATATTTAGCAAAAATCAATTTCATTTTTGCAGTGTGCAACACAATGGGCTAGAGCTACAAAGAAACATAAATTTATGAGACATAGTACCTGCCCCCTCTTAATCTTACATCCAGTGGAAAGAAAGACAGACACTTCCATAACATGGTATAGTAACCATATTGAAGAAGGGAAAGTTGAGTTGAAGAGAATTTCCACATAAATAAAATAAACTCCAAATTCAGCTACTGAAAACTCTCTCTCAACATTTGGTGATTTGCTGGCAAACTTTGACTTAGTACCTGCGTCACTACAATCTCTGCCTTCATCTCTATGTAGCATTTTCCGGTATCTCTTCACATCATCTTCCCTCTGTGCATGTTTGCCTCTGTGTGCAAATGTCTCCCTTTTAAAAAGACAGCAGTTGTATTGGATTAGGATCCAACCTTATGACCTCATTTTAGCTTGAATATGTCCATGAACATTCTATTTCCAAGCAAAATCACATTCTGGGGCTTAGAATTTTAGCATATCTTTTTTGGGGATACAATTCGATCCATAACATCTACCTATGTTTTTTTCCTATTCTCTGGAATTTCAGTTCTGTCTGGTAATAATGCCTAGTAATAATGCCTATTTAGTTTGTGATCTGACAATAATCTATTGACATGAAAGATAAAGGAACCTTCTGAAAGTAAACCAAATGTCTAAAAAACAAACTAGGCATAAAGAGCTTAGTTGTTTTCCGACCTATCAATAAATTGTCAAGCAGCTTTAGAACCAGGAAAGTTCTTGTGTATTAGCAGCAGCTTGAAACAAAGGTCTTTTGTAGGAACCTGGTAGAAGTGATTGTTGTTTCCATCAAAGGCAGATAGACTTGCGGGGTTCAGTTAAATAGGACTGTTGCCCAGCAGCAACAGCAGAGGTGTGCAAGGCCCATCTCAGTACCCAGAGAAAAGGACAGAGGAAAAAATAAGAGGAAGGAAACAGATGTTACATGGTAGCTGGCTCAACTTGAGGATATGGAAGACACTTAATGGAGATGCCAGTAAGAGGGACTTTACATTAGCAGATTAGGACTAGAGGCAGAAAAATGGAGGGTCATATATGAAAGTTCAAATGGATCATGGATGTGATTATAAGTGGTACCTAAAAGTAAATGGCCATATGGCATGGGGAAATGTTATAGATATCTGGGGGTATAATTCTCTACTTTGAAAAGGCAATTTTAAATCTAATTCTAGACAGACAAGTATGAGTGTGGAAGAGAAGATAGAGTCTATCAGTAGGTTGCTTTGCTTATCTTTTGTTGAAAGTCATAGTCTGTTTTACTCATTTGAATTTGATATTGCTGAGGCCATATCTTTGTCAGTCAGTGCTGGAAACATGTTTTAACTTTACAATTAGAACACTGACAGAAACGCTTCTTGAGCTGGCATTTCCTACTCAATCTTCAAGATCCAATTCAAATGCTGCCTCCTCTGTAAAATTGCCCTTGTCTCATCTTTTAGAGTTATGGGTTACCTCTTTGGTGTTCTTCTGGAACTCTACTTACTATTTTTATATTTATCTCTCTCAGGAGAGTATGATCTCCCTGAGGATAAAGAACACATCATATTTCTCTTTAAATGCCTAATGCCTAGAATAGGGTCTAGTAATCACAGAATTAATAAAGAAACAAATGAATAAAATTTGACCACAAAATAGTTTAGATAGCTAATGGAATTTCAAAAACTAGAATATATTTTCATATAGACTTTTTTCTCAATTTAACTATTAGTGACTGTGGGGTGAATAATATCACATGATACAAATCAAAGCATGATGAAATTAAAAAATGTAGATTAAATATACCATATGTATGAATATGCATGTTATATGTATGTATTTATAAAATCTCAACTCCCATTTGTAATTGTGCAACCAATGATTTTAATCATAGAATTTGCAACCTATCATTGTCTAAGTCAGCCATATGCCACACATTAAGACATTAAGAGATGACATATAAATGTTTATTTCTTTTTGAAAATAGTAGTTATGCTTATACTGCTCTATAGGTACATTAACATAGGATCTGAAAACTCAATTTTTAAAATATCCAGAAGCCAAATAATGTTAATTCGTCACATCATAGTAAATATTTTTAATGATTACTAATGTTCTTATTAACAGATATAATGTCATCTCTGTTACCAGATGGTAATACATCAGTATTTTAGTGTGAATAAAATCACGCCTCATCAATACTTTAGTGTGAAAGCAGGTGAATGCTATGGTGTCCATCCCATTTTACATATACAGGCAGCTCATGCCTTGGATTCTGTCACAGATACACATTCCAGCATGGGCAGTTTGGAATAAACATCCCTCTTCTTCCAGCCTTACAGATGCAGTCATTAATTCAGCAGAGCTTTCTCTGGGGGGCTGTCATCCCCACGCACTGTTAAACATGATTTTGTTTCGGTGATGGGAGGTGTCTAATCCTAGTCACGCAGATAACCAGATCATCATTAACATTTCTAAAGCGCGTGGAGGCTCATTTGAGATTAAAAAACGTTATACATATTACTATAATTATCTTTTTTCCTTTGAGAGAAAGATATTATGACTTGCAGGGCTTTACCTTTTTTGGTTTTTTCCCTCCTGGGAAATATTTGTCATGTTGATGCATTCTCCAGCCACTGACAATGAAGAAAAATGTTTGCATCCATCTCTGCACAAACTGTGGGTGGGGAGAGACTTCAAACTGAATTAAGAACACATCAGTGAAGTACAAATAAATGGTTCAGCCTAAAGGCTGAAGTGTTACCTTTTATTCCATGGCCTATAATTGACTCAATATATGTGTAGAATAATTCATAAAACACAGACATGCAGTAGTGGAATATTTTATTGCAATGAAGGATCATTATTTTTACAGTCAAAAAGAACCACAAACACTCTGATCATTAAACAACATTATATATGCTAACTTGAAGAGCAAGATTATATGCTGAGAGCACATTTTAATAGGATTTGATAACTTAGTGTTTTCTGTTTTCTGAATTCTGAGAGTGAAAAGCTTTTCATAATGAATTCCGCATTACCTATGTTTTATTTCAAATGTAACACTAAGAAATCGTGGCATTATCTTAGAAAAATTATAAAATGTTAGAGATTGAGAACACTAAGAATGAACTAGTCCAACACAAAATGTAAATGGTAATAATAATAATTATACATATTACCTATATTAACAGGGCTTAGCTTAACTCTTAAATATTCATATAAAATAAGTGGATGAGCCCTAATGAGTTTATAAGCTTTGCCCAAGTTCAGCAAAACTAGTCAGTGCACAGCCAGGACTAGAATCCAGGCGGAGCTGCATCTCCATTGGAGGTACTTCCTCCATTACACTGTTACAGTGCAATAGAGCCTGAAAATTTGCTAGAATAGTAATATTTTTAAGGACCCGAGGCTTTTACCACTAGAAGAAATTTTAATGGTCTTAGCCAAAAAAATAAAAAATAAATAAAACCCTGGGATTCACTTTAAGCAATTTTGAAATTTCTAAGGCATGCCATACACAGAAATGAATTTATGTTGGATGTATTAATATAAGCATCTGATATGCTTTTCTGTCAATTCCATTGTGGCTAAGGTTTTATGGGGGAAATTTCACATTGGGAGAAAAAATTTAGTTTATTTATGCTTTGTTGTTTTAATCATTACGTTTATAAATAAAGCAAATGTGATAAAATTATCATTTCTGAATATAACTTTTCTATTCCTAGTTGTGCTTATTTTTAACCTATAGGGGCGTTATTTATCACAGAACCAATTAATTACCGTTCTAAAGACAGCTATAGAATTTTGGATAGAAAAAAACATTATCTTGTGTTTCCATAAATAAAATTCAAAATATAAAAACAAAATTTAGTCTTGTTATCACTTACATAACTTGCTTACTTCATCATATTTCTCTTTCCCTTATTTTTCCAATCAAGTTATGATTTTTTAAAAACATATATATATATACTTACTTGACATTATTCCTCAAACATGAGACTTTGGGTGAGCTTTGTTTTCAGTCTCAGGATTACTCATTTCTTACACTTCTCTCAAGCATTTATGTCCTCTGTGTTCTTTTATATATTATATACATATTATATATAATATTTATATAAAGTATTTGTATTTACATTATGTTTAATATATTATTTTAATGTTATAAATAAATATATATATAAATATATCTCAAATGATCCATCCATATAGCTTTGGGAACTTCCTATAAGCAAGATTTCAGGTTTTACCTTCTACACAGTTAGCTTAGATTTGACTAACTGATGGGCAATGGAAGGAAGAACAAATTGCTATAGAAATACTGGAATACAATCTGCCAAACAGGACATTGGAAAGTCCCTGATCTCTAAGCCAGCACGTACAATGGTTGGTGGAAGTGAAAAGCAAAGATGAAAACAGGACTGTCTGAAAGTCCTATAAATGAGATAATTTTTTTTACTAATATATGCTAACATCTGATTTAATAAATCAGAGGAACATATTTATTTTTCAATTTATGCACCTATATGATTGTGATTTTTTTTATTTCAGAATGTCACAGGGGCACAGATACTTTGGTTACATATATTGCCTTTTCATGGCCTGAGTCAGAGCTACAAGTGTGCCCATTCCCCAGAAAGTGTGTACCCCACCCATTAGGTGTGAATTGACCCAACCTCCCTTCCCAACTGTCTGACACCTGATGAATATTCCTTCCATATGTGCATGAGTGTAGATCAATTAATGCCAATTTAGTGGTGAGTACAGGCAGTGCTTGTTTTTCCATTTTTGTGATATTTTGCTTCGAACAGTGGACTCCAGCTCCATTCAGGTTAATATAAGAGGTATTAGTTCACCATTGTCTTTTATGCTGAGTTTCAGAACTCCATGGTATACATAGACCACATTTTATAATCCACTCATGTATTGATGGCACTTGGGTTGTTTCCACATCTTTGCAATTGTGAATTGTGCTTCTATAAACACTCCAGTGCAGATGTCTTTATTTAGAATGCCTTTTTTCCTTTGAGTAAATACATAGTAATGGGATTGCTGGACCGAATGATAGTTCTACCTTTAGTTCTTTGATGTGTCTCTATATTACTTTCCATAGCGGTTGTACTAATTTGCAGTCCCACCAGCAGTGGATGTGTGTTCCTATCTCTCCACGTACGGCACTTCCATCATATTATCCCCACATTGCATATATTAATATCACCATCCTTATATTACCCTCCCCCCACTCTACCTTAAATCAGCACCTAGAAAACATGTATATTTC
This sequence comes from Lepilemur ruficaudatus, assembly GCA_963574885.1. NCBI lineage: Eukaryota > Metazoa > Chordata > Mammalia > Primates > Lepilemuridae > Lepilemur > Lepilemur ruficaudatus. The sequence goes on from CAUYRT010071940.1 coordinate 57,606, forward strand.
CTGGAGCCAAGAAAACACTAAATCCCTTTCTAAAGAAATTGAATATAATATGTACACACATAAAAAAACGTTTCTTACACTGACATTTTCTTGTCACAAGTAAAACTTTGTTTTATTCAAATGAGATCTGCAGTATGACATTTCAATTAGATACTAGAAAACATTTAAACAGCCTCAAAATTCTAAAAAAGATATTTTTAACCTAGAATATTTTCTCTTCCCATAGCATTAATAAATGTCCAGAAAAAAAGTTTCCAAACATGCAAAGATATGGAAAATTTATTTAAAATGAATCTTTAGTTGGAAATTCTTTGAAGGTATACTTCAGTGAAATAAATTTGGGCATCAAGAAGGAGGGAGTCATGGATTTCAGGAAATGATGTGTAGAACAGAGAAGGACCAGGAGGTTCTGTTCAAGATGAGCATCTGCAACAGACCTGGAGAGCAACCTACACAAAGCAGGAAGGTGTGATCTTCAAGAAGCAGTAAGTACCTTGGGAGATTAAGAAATGGTTAGAATGTGTAATATGTTTAAGAATTTTTAAATTTGGGGGGTGTGATAATGGCAAATAATGCCAAAAAATAAATATAAGGAAATGAAAAACTCCAGAGAAAATAAATAATATATACAGGAAGATCATGACAATTATTTTCCTTGAACTTAATAAAATGCTGCATTCAACAGCAGTTTTCATGAACTTAGACCTAGTTATTATTTTTGTTAGGGCCGTGCTATGGCCTGAAAGTGTCCTCAAAATTTATGTTTTGTAAACTTAATCCCTAATGAGGCAGGATTGGGAGGTGGGCCCAATGGGAGGCGTTTAGGTTACAAGGACTCTGCAATCATGAATGGATTAGTGCCACTCTAGTGGCCTTGCAGGAGTGTGTCTGCCCCCTCCTGCCTTCTGCCAAGTGAGGACACAGCAAGAAGGCCCTCATCAGATGGCAGCATCTTGATCTTGGACTTCTGAGCCTCCAGAAATGTGGGCAATAAATTTCTTCTCTGAATGAATTACTCAATCTGTGGTATTGTGTTACAGGAGCACAAAACAAATTAAGATAGGCTGCTATAACAAAACACCACAATCTGGGTGGTTTACACAACAGAAATTTTTCACTGTTCGGGAGGCTGGAAATCCAAGGTCAGGGTGTAGGCATGTTTGGTTTCTCCTGAGGCCTCTCTCCTTTGCTTGTGGGTGGCACCTGCTCACTGTTTCTTCCTGTGGTCTTTTCTCTGTGTGCACACATCCTTTGTGTATCTGTGTAGTTACTAAATTCCTTTTCTTGTAAACAAACCAGTAAGATTAAATTAGGGCCCACCCTAAGTGTTTCATTTTATCTTAATTACATCTTTACAAACATTATCACCACATACAGTTCTGAACTGCTGGCGGTTAAGGATTCAACATGTGAATTTTTTAAAGATTCTTCAGTTTATAACAGACCCTTACCAAACAAAATGTTATCCTCACATGTTAATGCAAATTAACTGTTTTAATTCATTTTATGGGCAAAGCCTGCAAGATATGTTTGCCTTTCTACTGAACAGAATTATGGTCTTGAAAATAAGAAATAATGAGATATTAAAAGAAACTTATTAAAAAAATTGGCAATCAATAATACAAAGTAATAGTAAAATAAAGAACTCTATAGCTGTCATATATTTTTAAAAAGAGAAGAGACATGAGTTAAAACATTATTTTCATGTTGGAGAGCAAAAGGATGTTTTCTATGGTTGATAATCAATAAATAAAATATATTACTATATGTGGAAATTTGAAAAAACCTCTTGATAAAAATAAAAAAAACATTTAATATGATAAACTCTCTGGAATGAGATTGAGACTAGAAATGGATGGGGGGATATATTAAAAATTTGTAACAAAAACACTACTGAACTTTTTGATTTATCACTATGTGTATGTGAACTGTGATAAACATAGGAGATAGTACTTACTATCTTTAACATTCCATTATTATGTAATGCATGGCTAGCTTTTAATCTGGGTACATTATAACCTTTAATTTTATCATTTATCATTTTGTCTTTAAAATGGTCTAGACTTTAACAGTCATGAATTTAGTTCTTTTATAAACAAATCAAAGTCTCCTAAAAGAAAATAAAATATAATTTTTAAAGGAAAAAGGAAAAACAAAATTAAAAAAAATTAAAAACCCATAAATGCTATTTTGGTGTGCTTTGGAACACTTGAAATCTTGGCTAATAATTAGGTGAATATTTCCTAGGCAAATCTAAGGAGAAAACAATGAAAAATATTTTATAGCATAATTAAATATATTTTATTATAGTGCTGACATTTTTGTTACAAACTTGTGGCCATTAAATTTCTATGAATAACAGTCTTTAATTTTTTTAAAAAATAGTGTCTCTTCTAATATTTAACTTTTGCTATCCTCTAGTCCTTGCCTATCCCTTTAATCATTCACCATGTGTTTCTCTTCACTATGTTCATATGAAAATCCTTAATAGTTAAGAACCCATTTAAAAAGTAACCAAATTATTTAAATCTTAAGTCTTTTAAATGTTCATTTTATTTAAGCCTTTATTTCATAGGTTATCACATTCTGGTTATATAATTTATCTTAGATAAAAATGTTTAATAAATAAGGAATTAGAGAATTAAAGGAAAAAGCATAAAGCATTTATAGCTGAGACATGATACATTTCAGTTACCCACTGCATTCAATAGTCAAATTTATGAGTAGTTAACTCCTAATATCTGCATTTCAAGTTATATGAAGCTCACTTTTTCCTAACTACTCAGGATAATCTCAAACAGCTCTTGTTTTATTTGTGCCATTTGTAGAGTTAGGAGCATTCTTATTGGTAAAAAAAAAAAAAAAAAAAAAAAAAGACTTTTCAGATTCAATCCTCTCTGATTCCTCAGTGTCTCTCTCTATTATAGCAAATGCAGAATGTATCAAAACTCAAGTGGTGAGGACAGAATAATTTCACAACCAATACACCATCAATGGTAGCGACACCACACCCTTGGTATAAAATAAGTGCTGCCCTGTCTTCAACAAAGAAACAGATGCAAATTCGGTTTTGACATACAAATGGGCAGTACACTCCAAGTCCATTAAATTCTCGTCAATTTAAGTCAATTCTCTTGTTACAGTTCTTGGTGAACCCCCTACACAGTTTACATACTGTATCCTTACTTTGCCTGTGCTCATAGCCTCGCCCTCCAGTGTTTTGTCACATGTATGTTCGGACCTCGCTTGCCTGTCTCTTTCCTTTGTCGTACTTTGTTCCTGTTGAGTCTCAGTCCTTATTATAGTAAATCATTAGTCATATTACTCACCATGGTATTTTAAAAGAAATTAATAGAGAAGTTTAAAGATAAACATTTAAAAACAAGAGTAAAAAGGAAGACCAGAAAAGATTTTAAAAAAGAAAATTAATCAGAGGAGAAGAGAGGAAAAAAAAGCGAAAACTGTAGAAGAGAGAGGAAGTTTTCAAAAGAAAGAGAGATTGCCAACAGAAGTAAGGCAGACAGAAAAGAGAGACATAGAAAGTCCTTAGTTGTTGAAGGGCAAATCTTTTCACTTTTAACTGCACTTCATAGATTAACCATCAACAGAATTGTCATGGTAAGAAGGGAGTGTTGAACTTCATAGGGTATGATTGAAAATGCAGGTTGACGATGACTCCAAAAGGTAGTTTCCATAAAACAGGCAACATCCATCTCTTCTTATTTTATGATCAATTAAATGTTACTGGTGAGTCAATAGTTCATGTAAATCATTTAAATAGCACAATATTAAGGAACTAAATTGCATATTATTTTCAGGTTAGAAAGGTAATTTCAGGTTGCAACAAGTAGAAGATAGCAGTGGGGGCAATCGAACACAGGCCAAGTATTAATTAAATGACAATTCCAGGGCCATGAAAAAGCCACCTCTCAATGTGAGGCCATTCACATTGGGATACCTTTGTTCACATCTATTGAATTATCCATCCAATAATAATACTTTTAGTAATTTATGTTCACTGGAGCAGAGAAAGAGTTAGATTGACAATGATAGCAGCCCAAAAGAGAAAGCTGTTTCTGTTTCCCATTTTCAGACTTAATTTCTGATAAGGAGAATGAATTATAATAAAAAGTTAACAGTTTCACATGAGAGTAATGCCTTAGTGTTTCAGTTTCTCATCTAAAATTTTCTATTTTGTTTCAAAATTAGAGGATGACAAGCACTTTTACATTGACATTTTGTTTCATTTCATTATTCTTTCACTTAAGAACACATTTTTATATTCTCCAATGCTTTCATAATTTTTATTGTAGATTAGAGAAACACTGGGAAGCAAAATGTTACCTTAATTCATCTTCACCTTCAGTATAATAATACTGTATAGTTCTACCTAATTTAAAAAAATGAAAACATCTTAACCCTTTTTTCTAGAAGACCTTTAGGCTCCAATTTTCACATTAAATGACCTCATATATTTGAATGCAAATTCTGAAGGAAAGTTTTAAATATGAAAAACAGCTGATATAGGGTAATGAAGTTACAGACACTGTTAAATATAATCAGAATTGTTGTGTGTATATGTTGGCTTAAGGAGTAACTGCTCTGCTTCTTTATTAAAATATACATTTTTATATCTATTAATATACATATGCAAATATATCCATGCATATACATATAATATAATGTATAGACATAACATACATATTTACATACATATACATTTACATACATATTTATAATTTGTATATTTCATAAATTATATATAATTGATATGTTATATACATTACATATAAGTAATGTACTTGTTTATACACATATATAAATATGTATATATTATTTATACTTTTTTACTATTATGTGATATATACTTTCCATATGTTAACACCACTGTATTTTTCATTTCCAATGGGTAGCATTACCTTGGTTATGTCTATGTTCTGTACTCTGCTTATTTCCTCCCTGTGCCTTGGTAGTTCCACATATTCACATTAATTGCACTAATACCATTCCTGCAAAAAGTAATAAATATGTGGGAAAATGCCTACCTCTGCAAAAAGATAACAAATGAATAAAATATTTTTGCAATAATTTGAGCATTATGTCTAAAAATATGCCAAGTGTACACCTACATGTAACGGTTTTATTGCTCAGTAACATTTCATGGAGAAGGAAAACTTTCAGCAGAAACTAGGAAGTAAGCACAGATGCCTAACTTAAGAAAATGTGCCAGCCAAAACAAGGAATGACTCTCATTTCATCACCAGAAGGTGAATGGACAAAGAGGCCCATTTCCAATAACTCAGCAAGAGAAGTAACATTCAGAGACATTGCAAGTGATAATATCCCTATTCGGATCATCTGTGTGTTTTGTAAAAATTGAGGTGGTGCCACAATCAAGATCTTATAATGATGTTCCCCTTCAGTCAAATAGGTACATTTAAATTCATCCACAGCATGACATTTTAATAGCAGAAAGAATCTTGGATTCTACTAAAATTAATGATTTGATAGTTGTTAGATTCTATTCATGATTGATTTTTAAATGTATGTGCATACAATTCTCTGGTTTCATGAAGATTTGTAAAGGCTAAAATATCTTTTTGGCCAGGAAATACTGGAATAGTACTCTGTTCCTTCTTTGGTTCAATCATCTCATCTTCCTGTAAGGACTGTGAGGTAAGTATATATACCACACCAACAGGAGAGGAAACATTCTCAGCAAATGGGCCAGGATTGTGGTATCACCTCCACAAATATCTGGGGCATCTAAAGACCATTTCTTTTTCCCTGAGTCACATTATTATCACTGGTGTAAGAGCTATTGGTACTTTTGGTATCTGAAACACAGCTAGTGAGAGAAAGAAAAATGGATAAACTGCATGCTCACCCAGAAGTAGTAAATATGAGAGCTCAAAGGAGGAGAAAAAGTGAGAGAGACCAAGTAATAAGAGAAGGGTGTAGACATGCTCTGTCCTTCTCTAAATTTACATTAGTCACAGTCCCTGGAACTTAAGCACCTGATTGGATTTGACAGAGAAATGGGAATGACCCCAGTGATGGGGGGCTTATTCAAAATATGGCCATAAGAAATAGAATTGTTCAATTAATGATTCTAATATGGGGAAATATCCGAGTCTTCTCAGGAGCACATTGAGGATGTTTCTTTAACTTTTTACTAACATGTAACCTTGATTTTGAGATAGTGACCAATGTGATCAAATGGGGAAAATGCAATTACATGCAAACATGAATGGAAAGGTGAAATGACCTCTATTGACAGACGTTATTCATACGTATTTTGAAAACCCAAAGAAATCTATGAAAAAAATGCTACAACCAAGAAAATGTAGTCCGGTAACAGCATATCAAATTAGTGAAACCAAGAATCTCTGTATTAAAAAAAAAACTGTTAAAAATATAATGGTAGAAAAGTACAAAACTGAAAACGACTCTCATAGTAAACATAGGAATTGTGTGAAATCAATATGAGAAAACTATAAAATATATTTTTTAAGAAACAAAACTAAACCAAACCAAATGTAAAATATGCTTTGTTCTTATACTCATTATGTCCCTCAGTTAATTTCTAAAAGTTTGGAAAATCTTAATAAAAAAGAATAATCGGTTTATTTGCTGTCTGTTTATTTTGATCTAAATACTTCAGAAAACAAGCAGTTATACCCAGAATGATGGGGTTGGGGCAGGGAGAGAGAATAATTGATGAGTGTGGTTAATGCTACCAAACAGATTTGATAGACAAAAACACCAGGGCGTGGAGTGGAGGGGAGAAAAAAATGAGAAAGCAGAAAATGATTGCAAATATATCACAAAGAAAGGGTTATTATGCATAATACAGTCCTGTGTCACTTAATGAAGGGGATACATTCTGAGAAATGCAGTGTTAGGTGATTTCATTGTTGTGTAAGTATCATAGAACGCACTTACACAAACTTGGATGGTGTGGCCTACTAAACACTTAGGCTGTATGGTAGAGCCCATTGCTCCGAGGCTACAAACCTCTACAGCATGTTACTGTACTGAATACTGTAGGTAATTGGAGCACAGTTGTATTTGTAAACATATCTAAACATAAAAAGGTACAAATATTATAACCTAATGGGACCACTATTGTATATGCAGTCCATCCTTGACAAAAACTTTGTTATATGGCACATCATTGTATATAAATATTTTGACAAGAAAAAAAAAGTTCATCAACCCAAGAGAAAAATGGGCAATAAATGAACTATAAACAAAAAAAGAAATTGTTAATGGTCTCCAAGCGTATAAAAAGATGGTCCCCTTCATTCAAAGTAAAAAATTTGTCTTAAAACTAAGCTGAAATATTTGTTGTGTATCTGTTTATCAAATCTCCAAAACTTTGATTCGCTATCCTAATGGTGTACAATCTGACAGAGAGACATTTGGTGATATCTAGAAATATTTAATATGAATTTTCCTTTGACACAGAATTACCATTTTAGGAATCTATCCCGAAATAAAAACATGGAATATGATATGCAAAAATTTTGCATAATAGTTCTATTACTAATAGCAAAAGACTACAAGTAATTCAAAAGACCCTCAAGAATTGAATGGCTGAATAAACTATGGTATAGCTACGTGATGCTGTGAAAAATTTAACTGGGAAGCTCTGATAGAGTATTAGGGATATATACAAATATATCATTGGGTGAAATGCAGAATAGTTGAATAATATTTGAAGTTTATTTAAGAGGGAGATAAAACACATATGTGTATTTGTGTATGCGTTTCTGTGTATAGAGATATTCATTTGCTTATATATTCAAAGGGAAGAAATTGAAAGATTAAGCAAAACTAATAAAAATTTTTGTCTATAAGAGGATGAAGGAAACAGAATAATGTATACATTTGGAAACTAGATGTCTTTTAATAAAAGTTGATTTATAATTTAGGCTTCAGAATCACTTGAATATGTACACAAATTTTATGTGCATTTTATATAAAATTAATAAATAATGAAAAATATTTTCCTCAAATAATAAAATTCAAGTAGAAATAGATGATCTGAATTGTATATAAACTTGATTATGTAATCGTAAAGGGAAGAAATGCTCATGTATGTCAGCTATATGCTACACTTGATCTTAGCCAAAAGGCCGAGAAGCGATTATGTCAGCTATATATACCTTTTTGAATAAATTTTAATAAGAAAGCTATCCAAATTTTAGTTATTAGTCCCGATTTTTGGCTTTAAAATTGACTCTGCTATTTTAAATTATTATATGCATGTTGAGTGTTCCTCCCAAATTCATGTTGAAACCTAATAACCAATGTTACGATATTTGGAAATGGGCCTTTCAGAGGTGATTAGGTCATCATGAATTATATTAGTGCCTTTACAAAAAGAATCCTGAGAAAATTCCCCCTGCTCTTTCCACCATGTGAGGACACAGTGAGAAGGAACCCTGTATCAATCAGAAAGCAGGCCCTCAAAAGACATCAAATCTGCTGATATCTTGGTTTTGGACTTCAAGATCTGTCAAATCCAGAACTGTGAGAAATAAATTTCTGTTGTTGGTAAGCCATCTCCTTTATGGTATTTTGTTTTAGCAGGCTGAATGCTAAAACAATGATATATTGCATTTATCATTCATATATATATATGTGTATATGTGTATACACACACACACACCTGTGTTAGTATATGTATATGTCCTATCCATCTTATGTCATCATTAAGAAGAGCAATAAGGAACATATTTAATAAATCTGTTACTAGCTATTCCCTAATTGGAAGACTCTATATTTTCTCATCTCTGCCACTCAAGGTTTCAGATTTTCTTTCAAAACCATGCTGCTCTAATGCATTTTTCTCTTTAAAATTATTTTTCATTTTTATTTTCCCAGAATCTGTGGGATATCTCTAACAGATGATCCTTTCATTCCTTTAAATCAGTGACCCAAAGCTGAACTCATCATCATCCCTACTACCCAAATGCCTCCTCTTTGCATTGTACCTATCTTTGATAACTGCCAAACATTATCTTTTACTTTCCCTTGACCTTAAATCTATCTAATCGGTTTCAAAATCCTCACATTTTTTCCCATAGAATGTCTTGCATCTGCCTCATCTCCATTTTCACAGCCACTTGGCTAATTGTTTTTCCTTTATCATTGCTTCATTGTTTCACTCTGTTGGCCCCAAGTTCTTCTCCCCCTACCAACTCTGTCATCTTATACTCTATGGTTATGTGATTATTTTGGAAATATCACTCTATTTGTGTCATTCTGCAATATGTAAGAATGTGCACAAACTCTTATTCTTGGGGTTTTGGATGAACCTCAGTATGGCTACAAATTATCTTGGGTGAGGGCAACACTTGTACCCTGTACATATGGAAACCTCATTTCTGACAAAACTCTTGCTTTTAATCAAGTGCCTACCTTTTTCCTGTCCTCAGAACATGATTGCAAATCAGGGTGGGAATACCTTAGCAAGAGTAACTAGCTTTGAAAAGTCAAGGGATATAAGTTGAGCCAAGAGGACTAGAAGGAAAAGTTTGTATTTTGTGGTTGGATGTAAGGTTTTCCACCCCACGTCTTCTAGAGACAAATATTATAGCAAATAGGTATGATGCCCTATTGGCTAATAACTGCCATCTTTTATTATAGCTATGAAGAAGACCCACTTGAGGACAAAGACAATATCTTGAGAAAGGCAGAACTGAGAGAATTGCACAGAAATATAATTGAAACACTAAATTTTTCTTGCAGGAGTCTGTTTACCTCTGGACTCCTTGTTATGTGAAATGATAAATTCCCTTACTGTTTAGGCCAGCTTGAATATAGTTTTCTGTTCCTGCAGCCTGAGGCATTCTCAAAGACACCCCGTATCCATATTGGCAGGTAAACTCTCTGTTGTGTTTATTATTATCACTTTTTTTCTTCCATTTTTTCTGCCATCTAAATTGATCTCTCTCTGCTTCAAGATGTCTCAGTCTTCCTGATTAATACTTACAGGTATGGTTTTCTTAATTTTCTCAGGCGGAATCCCTTCCTATTGTAGACTTATATGACATTAATAACTTCTAAATTAACATGTGTACTTATCACCTTCTAATATATTCTATGTTTCTAAAAGTAGAGTATGTATCCAATTCATTTTATTTTCCCTAGAAATTTAGATAAAATAACTGATTCAAATATATGGTCAAGAGCTAATCACAGACTTTTCTTAAATGGATGCATAATTCAGTTGATTATTTTGTTAATCAGAGTTTTCAGGAAATCTTAGAATGAGATTATCTATCTGTCAATCATAAAACCCATCTGTTTATCTATCATACTAAATGACTGTATTCTAGGGTATTTTCCCGTATTCTATTTTTCTTTTTTGTGGCAAATGCTCATCTTGTTCTTCCTCCATTTTAGAGCTGTTCAATCTTCTGTAACTTTTTGCCGTTATTCTTCCAAAACAATTGCTACAGTTTCACAGTCCCATTTTACGTGTTGAATAGTCAAAAATGAAGATATTTGAGCTTCTCTTTAGGAATTGCTGCCTGAGCAATATATATGGTGTTTCATTAAAAATACAAATAGTGTCTATTGATTTTAATTGGAATGTCCATTTTTTCCCCATTGGATGCTGAACAGTAAAGTTTTTTCTTCAAAACAAATGCTTTAAATCTCTGTCTCTCACTATAAAAGGAAGAAAACAACTAATAGAGGCTTCTGTTCTAATAGACAAAGGAACTGTCACCAAAAGTACAGAGTTGGATTATGAATCCTGACTTTAGAAGAGAGATACAGCATCATAGAGTTCTTGTACAAAGATAGAAAAAGACAAAGAGAAAAAGAAAAGCACATTAGAGAAAAGACCAAAAAGCATTCCAATGAATTTAGTTATATACTTTCCAAAAGCCATATTCTGATGCAAAAAGATAAGACGATTTTCAATACAGGACACAAAGAAGAAATAATTGGCTAATTGGTAATATTATGTTAGCCCCCTCAGAAAAGAACTGTCACTATTTGCTTGGCTAAGAAGAATTAAACCTAGTTCATCATGTAGAGAGATAACACATAAATAAATCGACATGAAAAGAGATAAAAATATCTCTTATTTGTAGTCTTCCTCAGTGGTCCAAAGAGAACACTGTAATTATCAATGTACCTGACAACTCCACCATTTCTACTCTTTACTCTGTCTCTAAAAGTTTAGCAGTGTCTAAACTTTTATGGTGGTACTTAGAAGACAAGGAAAAGATAAGATCTGGGAGAAAGAAAATGATGTTTTTAATAGTTAATCTACAAAATAAAGGTCTGAAAGAGAGGATAAAATTTAATAGGCTGATATAGAGAAGGAGTCTGTTTTGTTTGGGGATGTGAGTCAATGAAAAAGAGGTTTAATCACTTATAGGATGATTTGAAGTGAAAGGGAATAGAAAGAGGGATGGAAAGATTATTGGGAATCAGAAATACTCAACTGGATTTTCTTTAATATACGATAAACGATGGAAGTAAACAATGAAATTTTAATTGACTACACTTTACATATTTTAATTCTTTTAATGTGATAACATAACAAGATTGTCCCACATAACCATGTGGTCCATGGTATTTGTAGGGCTAAAATAATATGTATGTAACATAGACAAAATAAAATTTATTCTAAAGATTATGTCATTTTCAATTTTTTTTTATTTTAGGAAGTAATCATGTGTAAAATCACCTTCAGATAATGCCACACAGACCTACTGGGATTTGATGTATTCTGCTGGGGTAGGAGGAATAAATACCCAAAGATGTTCATGTTCTAATCCCCCAGAACCTGTGAATATGCTTTCTTACGTGAAAGAAAGGACTATGCAGATTTGATAAAAATTATTGCCCTTAAAATGGTGATATTATCCTGGATTATCAACGTGGTTCCAATCATAGGAGTCCTTAAAAATCCTTTCCCAGGTGAAATCTAAAAGAGATGTGATGACTACAGTAGAGTTAGAAAAGTAGTTATATCTTTGAAGATGACCAAAAGCCAAGGACTATGGGCAGCTACCAGATGTTGAAAAATGTAAGAAAACAGGTTCTCACCCATAGAAATCAAATAGGGTGCAACCCTAACAACATATTAATTTTAGTCAAATGAGATGAGTGTCAGATATCTGACCTACATAACAGTGAAATTTGTGTGTTTTAAGCTACCAAATTTGTGATAATTTGTTAGAGCAGCAATAGAAGACTAATACATCCACTTCTTGGCAAGGGTTTATGATAAGAGTGCACAAAACCAGGTTGTCAATAGTCTTTTATAGAATTCTCTGTGGCTGAGCTACATTAGTAGTTCTTAACATTTTTCCCCTGTAGTAACATATATTCAGATGAATAACTCTCCTGAGCATCCCCAGATTTTGATTATTAGGTTGCTCTAGTCTTAGCTATGTGCATTCTTTGTGCATTAATGATAGCTTCACTAGTTTTTATAATGTTAATGTAGTATTTTAGTGTGTTATAATATTCTGGTGGAGAAGATCTGCATAAAAAATTCAAAATGGCAGGCCAGAGATGAACTTTTTTGCTTGAATTAAATTCAATTGCATTTGTCTTGATATTGAAAACTAATTCGGATTAAATTGACTTTTTGTGAAAGACAATGTACATGCCAAGGAAGAGATAAAGGGCAAACCAATGGAAATTTATGAAAGGATGATTTCGGTGTAATAAAAACTATACTGATAACATTTAAGCTCAATCTGAAGCATATTGTAAAAGTTAAAAAAAAAATGAATGATATCTCAATCAAGAAAGATATTAGTTTGATATAATTGCACTGACTGATTTTTTTCTTCTTGTTAATATAGAAAGAACAAATTTCCTACAATACTTCTGAATGCAATAATAAAATACAGAAGAAAAAAAGATTAATTTTCATGGAGGATGTAGATAGGGAATTATTTTCAAGAAATCCCATATTCAGAGAGAGATATAATAAGGAGAATATTCTCTTTGCCCTCTTCTGTTCATGAAGTATATTCTCAAAAATACTGAAGGTCCATTCTCAATAGATTAGCCAGCACATACCGAGAGACATGGTTAACAAAAGTACCCAAGTGTTGGTATCATTGTATTAAGAGCACTGGAAGTTAAAGGAATTCACCTATTTAATTTTGGAATATTTTTTCAAATTTAACTAATGAAGAACAGATAGTAAAACATCCAAAAATTCAGATAATAATTTGAAGCAAAAATATTATTTTCAGTCAGGTAGCATATTAATACTGAGTTAATTAGGAATCAAGTGAAGCAATTCAAAGAGGACCCATGCCCTCTCTTAAGTCGACGACAGCTGTCTAAAAATCACTGCCCGCCTTCTCTGCATCTCCTGTTTTGTTCTGCCATACCTCTTGATGCCGACATAAAGTCCTTTGTACAGCTGCTGTGGTTTTAAATAATTTCTTTGCAACTTATTGTCCGTCTTTCACTGACACAGTCTTTCTACAAATGTTGGTGCATATGTTCAATTTGTAATCTTCTCCTTTCATTTTATTTCTTCTCCTAACTCAATTAACATATTCCCCTCAAAGTAATGATATAGCTTCACCTTCTACCATAACGTATGTTGAGTTTATACCATACATATTGACAGGAAACAGGTTGTAATCAAAATATCTCTAATTCTGGGATGGAAATTTTTGTTCATTAACAAAAGGCAAATTTGAAAGCCATAAAAAATCCAGTAAACTTTTTGCTAAAAAGACAAATAACAGCATACATAATTAAAAAACAAAAGCAATTCAAAAGAGTAAAATGTCTAATGTATCTTCCTATGAAAAATTTTATGTGGTTATTAAACTGGAGAATTGAGAAAGCCATATGAATTTTCTAAACTAAACTTGTTTACCTAGCATTTCAGGTTAAATTTGACAAATACATTAGAATTTTTACCTGTTTCTGAATATAGGTTGATTGTTCAAGTTAACTGCTTCATAGCATTTAAATGAGTAGACAATCCCTAATTTGCTTTAATGTGCTTGATTTTGAAGATAATAAAATTCTACATGCATTTTTTCACAGTCATTATTCATTTCTAATGTACTTATTAAAATGTAATTCTCTACAAAGTTTACATGTTTTCTGTTAGAGAATCTTTCAAAGATAAAAATCAATCAATGCAATGAATCATGGTTTCAGTTATGCTCTTACCCATTTTTAAAGAATAAATTGCTTACATTTAAATTGGCTTTGTGAAGCAGTTATATCACCTATGTGAATAGATTTTTTAAAAACTGAAATTCAGTCTTGGAATTTTTAATATTTTGTATGGATTTTAGAAAATCCACTGTGTATCTCATTGTATCCTGTACACAGCACACCTAGCTTACAAAACTACTATGGATGCTAATTATGCAGAAGACATAAACTATGCTTTCCCGACCTATAGCATTTACTGTGATTTATTGTTTGGAATTTTATAACAATACTTTAAAAAATTATGCTTCACTGAGTGTTTGCAAATTTAGCACAAAGATTCATAGACAATAATTTTCATAATAAAGTTTCCTGTATTTTAAAGGATACATAGACTTATGTTTTAGAATCCCATATATTAAGTTAAAAATAGCACAATCACCTGTAAATAATAGTAATGAATATTACTGATAGTCACAAAAATTTATATCCAAAACTACTTAGGCATATCATCCTTAGGCTAAAAATCAGAAGGAAAGTTAAATGACAGGATTTGTGAATTTTCAATTTGCTCAGGAGAAGAAACAATTCTTATATGCACCGTGTGTTCTCATCTGTCTTATTCCTTTTGATGAAGGGGTATGTTCTCTTTTGTCTACTCTCCTTTATGCTTCCCGGCACACACATTTTAGCCCTGTGCATTGAACATTTCTTCCCAAATTGACGGCATTTTCCCTTTAAAATGACATTGCATATCAGATCTACTATTTTTCAGAATATTCTACCACAAAAGAACATGTAAATTTTGCTAGCAGTGGATCTTATACATTCATCACTCATCCGATTTTCTAACAGAAGAACTGAAGAGAAGGAAAAATATATAAGAATAGAAGATACAGTACCTGATACTGCTCTTTCAAAAACTGACTTGACAGGTTAGTGAAAGCCTAAAGAATCATCCATTAATTAGCAATTTTATTTATAAGTCAGCATTGATTCAGTTACATTTAACTAAATTAATAACCTTTACATTTTATGTGCAATACAAGTCACAGAGTATACATCGTAGTGACTGTTTCTTTAAGTGTCATACAACGGAAGGTTGACCTCAGTATCTTAATTTTTTAAAGCTGTAATCCCACCGGTATGACTACTGATGAGAAAAATACACATTTCATGCCTCTAGAATTTTAAGAAAGGCAGTTGTTGAGTTTAACACTTCATTAGTCACCTCATACATCACAGGCTCATTATTACTTTTTTTTCTTTCCACATCAAGAAGGATTTCCATACCAAGTAAAAAAAAAAAAAGCATAAAAGAATATCAGGGATTTGTGGTGCACATGAAAGAAAAAGAGAAATAAACAGGATGAAAGCAACACTTCAAATGACACAGTGATAATGACTATTAACATTGTGAGAAGGTACCGTTCATCCCACCATCTGCTCCAGACAGGCAGCATAACAAACAAGGTTAAAGGAAGAAAATGCTTAGGAATTAATACTTTGCTCAATTTTTATCAGAAGCTTCTTTCATTTACATAGTCTTTACTCAAAGAAGATGGGACCCCCAAAAACTAAACAGTAGTGTGAGAGGGGTTCAAGCTTCTACCAAGATCCCATCAGACACCTTTGTAAAAGTCCGAGAGAGTCATGAAAATGTAGTCTTTTTTTTTTTTAATGAAGGCTCTGAAATCCAGGGACTATTTCTTGACTCTCCAAGGTCCAAAAGGAATAAGAATAGGTCCATTTATAATCAGAGTATCCTAAAAACAGGGTAGTAGTATCTGAATAAGGAGCAAGTGAATGAGACTTCTCAACTTTCTTCCTCAGGGACTCTCCTAGGTCTTGGTAGTATTTTCCTGAAATTCTCTTTGACTTAAAGATCAGATCATCATTTCTGCCTTTGACCCTTAAGCTCTTCTTGCCTCAACATCTGTTTTAGTCCATTTTATGCTACTCTAACATAATTCCTGAGATTGGGTAGTTGACAAAGAATAACAAAAATATTTTCTCACATTTTTAGAGGCTGGAAGTCCAGGTCACAGGCATCTGTTGAGGACCTTCTTTTCTACGTCATCACATGGCTGAAGGGCAAGAGATAGAGAAAGGGCCCAAACTTCTGCTTTTATAATGGCATTAATCCCACCCATGAGGGCAGAATTCTCATTGCCTAATCACCTTTCAAGGTCCCAACTCTTTTTTTTTTCTTTTTCATTCTTTTTGAAATTTTATATTATTTTTTAGTTTCAATATATTTAGGGGGTACAAGTGTTTTTTTTGTTACATGAATGAATTGCATAATACTGAAGTCAAGGCTTTTAGTGTACCCATCACTGGAATGGGGTACATTGTACCCAGTTGGTAATTTGTTGTCCTTTATTCCCCTCCTAAGATATCCCCAACTTTACATCACTTTATGACTATACATACCTATCATTTAGCTCCTGCTTATAAGAGAGAACATGTGTATTTGTTTTTCCATTCCCAAGATACCTCACTTAGGACAATGACCTCCGGTTCCATGCAAGGTGTTGCAAAAGACGTTATTCCATTTCTTTTTATGGCTGAGTAGTACTCCATGGTATACATATACTACATTTTTTTATTCACTCATCAGTTAATGGGCACTTAGGTTGATTCCATGTCTTTGCAATTGTGAATTATGCTGTGATACACATTTGGGTGCAGATATGTTTTGAATATAATTATTTTCCTTTGGGTAGATACCCAACAGTAGGATTGCTGGAATGAACGGTAGGTTTAATTCTAGTTCTTTGACAAAACTTCATACTGTTTTCCATAGAAATTGTACTAATTTACATTCCCACCAACAGTGTACAAATGTTCCTTTTCCACTGCACCTGCACCAACATATATTGTTTTTGACTTATTAATAATGGCCATTTTGACAGGGGAAGGTGGTATCTCACTGTGATTTTAATTTTCATTTCTCTGATGATTAGTGATGTTGAGTATTTTTTCATGTGTTTTCTTGGCCATTTGTATATTTTCTTTTGAGAACAATCTATTCATGACTTTTGCCCACTTTTTCATGGGGTTATATATTTCTTTTTGTTTCTAATTTATTTGGGTTATTTGTAGATTCTAGATATGAGTCCTTTGTCGGTTATATCGTTTGTGAATATTTTCTCCCATTCTGTAGAATATTTATTTACTCTGTTGATTATTTTCTTTGCAGTGCAGAAACTTCTTAGTTTATTTAAGTCCCTTTTATTTATTTTTGTTGTTGCCGTATTTGCTTTTGGGGTCTTCTTCATAAATTCTTTGCCTAGGACAAGTCCAGAAGAGTTTTTCCTATTTTCTTCTAGAATTTTTTATGATTTCATGAATTACATTTAATTCTTTAATCCATCTTGAGTTATTTTTTGTGTATGGTGAGAGATAGGGATCCAGTTTAATTTTTCTCCATGTGCTCTCCAATTTTCCCAGCTTAATACTGTTATAATGACAATTACATTTCAACATGGAATTTGGAAGAGACAACCATGCAAACAATAACAATATATATCCTTTTAATCTAATCTATTTCTAAAGATTTCCATCTTCCTTTATCATATTTATGTAATTCCAAAGCCATTTTCAAGCATATTGCATTTTGTTGTGCTTCACGTTATTATACTTTGCATATATCATGTTTTTCGCAACTTGAACATCTGTGGCAACCCTTTGTCAAGCAAGTCTAGTGGTGCCATTTTTCCAACGTGCTCACTTTGTGTCTATGTCACATTTTGAAAGTTCTCACAATATTTCAAACTTTTTCATTATTATTGTATCTGCCATGATGATCTCTGATCAGTGACCTTTGGCGTTACTATTACAATCGTTTTGGGGCACCACAAACTGTGCCCATGTAGGACAGCAAACAATCGATAAACGTTGTGTGTGTTCTGACTGCTCCACTGGCCACCATTTCCCCATCTCTCTCTCCTTCCTCAGGCCTCCCTATTTCTTGAGATACAACAGTATTGAAATTAGGTCAATTAATAGCCCTACCATGGCCTTAAATACTTAAGTGAAAAAAAGAGTTACACATCTCTCATTTTTAACCAAATCTAGATGTGATTAAGCTTAGTGACAAATGCATGTTGAAAACCTAGACAGACATAAAGCTAGTCCTCTTGTGCCAAACACCCAAGTTGTCAATAGTAAGAAAATGTTATTGAAGGAAATGAAATGTGCTACTTTGGTAAACATGCATTCTTTAATTCCATGTAGTCTGGGAGAGATAAAAAAAACTGTAGAAGAAAAGTTGTAAGCTAGCAGAAGTTGGTTCACGAGATTTAAGGACAGAAGCCATCTCTATACCACAAAAGTGTAAGGTAAAGCAGCAAATGCTGATGTAGAAGCTGCTTCAAGTTATCCAAAAGATCTAGTTATGATAATTGATGAAAGTGGCTACACTAAACAACAGATTTTCAATGTAGATAAAATAACCTTATATTGGAAGAAGATGACATCTAGGCCTTTATATGAAGTCATGAGTGTGGGTCCCTTATGATGGGGTTTGTATCCTTATATGAAGAGACATTAGAGAGCTGTTTCTCTCTTTCTCTGTCTCCCCACACACAAATGAGCACACGCGCGCGCACACACACACACATACATCCCAAGGGAAAGCCATGTAAGCACACAATGAAAAGGTGGCTATGTGCAAGCCAGGAGGAGATCCCTTATCAGAACCCAGCCATGCTGGCAGCCTGATCTTGGACTTCCAGACTCCAAAACTGTAAAATAAAATCTTGATCTTTAATCCACCCAGTCTATGGTGTTCTGTTATGGCAGTCTGAGCAAACTAAGACAGCCCCTTAGATTCATCCAAATTGTTGTGTGTATCAGTAGTTCACACCTTACTGTTCACTAATGTTCCCTAGTATAGTTCTACTGCAGTTTCTATAACCATTGATATACTAAAGGGCATTTTGGTTGTTTATACTTGTTGGTTATTACAGAAAAGGCTGCTACAAACATTCGTGCATTCTGTGTGTGTGTGTGTGTGTGTGTGTGTGTGTGGGTGTGTAAATAAGTTTCCGTTTCTCTGGGATAATCAGGAGTGTGATTGCTGGATTACATAAGAGTATATTTATTAATAGTTACTTAAGAAAATGTCAAGCCATTTTCAAGAGTTGGTATATAAATTGCATTCTCACCAGCCATATTTGAGTGATCCAGTTTCTCTGCATTCATTCAACATTTAGTATTATTATAATTTTTCCTTTTAGCTATTCAAATATGTGTGTAGCAATATCTCATCATAGTCTTAATTTGCATTTTTCTAATGGCTAGTGATGGTAAACATCTTTTCATGTGCTTGTGACCTGTATAACCTCTTTAAGTGAAAAGTTGTTTTACTTATTTTGCACGATTTCTAATTAGATTGTTTTGTTTTTATTGTTGAGTTTTATGAGTTCTTTATATATTCTAGATAGGAGATCTCTGTCATATATGTGTATTTTTTTTCCAGCCTGTACTTTGTCTTTTCATCTTCTTAACAGAGTTTATGCAATACTAATGTTTACAATTTCAATGAGGTCCAATTTATCAATTTTTTATTTTATGTATCATACTTTTAATATCATATCTAAGAACTCTTCACCAATCCCTAGGCCCCAAAGATTTTTCTTTATGATTTCTTCCATAAGTTTTGATCTTTTAATTTAATTAATTTATGTATTTATTACCTGTGGTATCCAATTGCTCTAGCTCTATTTATTGAAAAATTATCCTTCCTCCATTGAATTCATTTTGCATCTCTTATAAAAAATCAGTTGACTGTACTTGTTTGGATCTACATGCTCGTTCTTTTATGTGTCTATTCCTCTGCCAATATCACCCAATGTTGATTACTGTATCTTCATGTTAAGCTTTAATATTAGTCATTTTAAAAAAATTATTCTTCTTTTCCAAAGTCGTTTTAGCTATTCCAAGTTTTTCTTTGTCATATAAACTTTAGGCTAATCTTGTTTATATCCATAAAAATGTTTGTGAGGATTTTAGTAGGAATTATGTTAAACTTATATATCATTTTGGAGACAATTTAAATCTTTATTATACTACATCTTCCAGTACGTGAACATAGTATTTCTCTCAATACATAGTCATCCCTTGGTAACTGCAGATGATTGGTTCCAGGACCCCCTTGTAGATACCAAAATTTGCAGGTGTTTGATTCCCTTACAGTCGGCTTCTATATCCATGGATGAAGAACCCAGAGATAAGGAGAGTCAACAAACTCAAAATTCTGGTCAAAAAATAGTTTGACTTTTTTCTAATTTTTTCATCAGCATTTTGCAGTTTTCAGGATACAAGTTTGGTTATATTCTCTTTTTATATTTGTTATATTACATATTTATGTTATAAATGGTATTGTATTTTAATTTTGATTTCCATGTTTTCATTGATACTATATAATAGATATGATATGCTTTTGAATGCTGATCTTTTATTTGTGATCTTGCTGAACTGTTTATTAGTTTGTGCACTTTTTTTGGTAAATTCCTTGGATTTCACATATATACCAGCCTGCCATCTGCAAGTCGAGACAGTTTTCTTTCTTCCTTTCAGATATTTGTATATATGGAGATATATGGATCTATATTCAAGTGTGTGTGTATATATATATGAATACATATCCAATCTTAGGGGGAAAGCATCCAGCCTTAGATCATTCCAAATGATATTAGCTGTAAATTCTTTTTTAAAAGTCCATAATCATGTTGGATAAATTCCTCTTTATTCCTAGAGTTTCTGAGAATGTTCATCAAGAATGATGAATTTTACCAAATGAATTTTAGGTCTATTTGCATTATCATGTGGCTTTTAGCCTTTCAAGGTAATAGATTACATAAATTGATTTTCAAATATTAAAACAGTAGGTTAGAAATAAAAGTCCTAGCTCTCCACCTGATCTTCTCTTACACTACTCCCATAAGAAGAAAAAGTGACTCATGACAGCCAAACAAGTCTGAAAGTCTAAGTTGCCCCCTCTTCCTTTGCTGATGGAGGTGAGTATAAAGTCAGAGATTTTTTTCCATGATGTTTTGTCAGAGTTGGATTGTTTTTGTTAGGCTGTTTCTTGTCTTGTCTTTTGGCTATTAAGCATAGATAGTTCTCATGGATTGTTTTCCTCTACTCTCATTGCTATTTCTAGTCAGACCACTTCTCCAGCTCCTATTGGGATATATGGAAAAAAAAAAAAAGAAAGAAAGAAAACCACAAATGAACAAACGAACAAAAACAAAAACAAAAAACAGGACTCAGGAAACTTTCATGTTGTTCCTCTAGTCTAGAGCTCCATGGGCAATATGTCTTCTACTCTCCTTATTTCAGAGTCTTGTGTTTCGTTTGTATTTGATGTTCAGGGTTTTTAGCAGTATTTATTGGTAGAAATAGGGGTAAGTATGTCTACTTCATCTTACCTAGAACTGTAAGTTGGCATGGATTTTTAAGTGCTTAATCACACTAACTTTTTTGTATTGCTTTGCCGGTAAATCTAGAGCGTTTTATTGCCACCAGATTTTTCAATCCTTTTAGGAAAAAAAAGAAAGCCTTCCACTAAAGGAAGTGGTAGGGTAAATTATACATGAAGCAGAGTCCAGAACAATGCTTTATAAATTTATCCCACACAAATATCTAGCCTAGAATTTGACAGGTACCCTGCTGGTCACTAAGGAATATAAGAATGTATAAGACAGAGTTATTTTTCAAAAACATGGTGAGGAACTAGTTAGTAGACAGAAAAAAAACACATAATAGAAATAAAATGTGTTAAATATGACTGAAGTATGCACACAATAATACTAGAACATGAAGAAGAAAACCACGATCTGAGCCAATGATTCCCAAATTGCATCAGATTTACCTAGAGTCCTTTTAAAATCAGAGATGCTGGACACTAACCAAAAGCTTCAAATTCAGAACAGTAAAACAGGAACCAAAATCTCATTTTTAACAAGTTCACTAGTAATGCTAATATGCTGGTCCAGAGACTACATGTTGAGAATTACTAGGATAAGAAATCTTTAAAGGGTTTCAGGAAAGTGTTAATACTTGATTCCTCTTAAAACTAAATAAAATTTCACCAGAGAATTCAGAATAAAATGCTTAGCTGTCAACGATGTTCTAAGGATGAAATCTTAATAAAGATGTGTACTAATTGAATATATTATGTAAAGTAGCTATTCTCAATCTTAATTTTTCAGTGTAGACACTTTGGTTGAGAGAGAAATGTTGTTATCAATATACATAGAAATAAAAGAGTAGTCCAGTATAGGTCCTTGGGTGGAAACAGCAAAGGTCAGGTTTCATCAACTGGCATCAGGAAAGTTAAAAAGAATGAAGTCATTTCGAGTGTATTAGTAGAAAAAGGGATATTGGTCTTTAAATCTAAACAAGTTCTTATTACATTGAAGGTTGAGCTTCAACTTAATTTTATCTGATCAACCTAATTAAAAGAAGGTTAATCTATGAAGGTAAGGCCAGTACTGGATTTGTTAAGTAAATTTCTATTCCTTTTCTTGAACCACAGTTTTTTGAAACATTTTATTGTGTAGTGTCTTATAATTGAAAACTTCTATCAGACATTCCATTTAATTTTCTTCTTACTAATAGCATGAAAAGATTATTTCTCTTTGCTCTGACACAAATCAGAGACAAGTACCACTAAAGCCTGGAGATATGAAAAAGTCATTTTGTTCTATTTTCATAATCTCAGGTTCTCTATATTTTTGGAGTTACAAATATAATTTTATATAAAGTCTTTCTGTTCTTATCTTCTAATTTACTTCTTAGATATGTAACTACCACTAAAATTTTACCTAACTAATGTTTTTTTTTAATTAACTTTACCTATTTTATTTAAATTATGGAAAACCCAAAGGTATCCTTATCTTAATTATATTATCAAATTATTATTTTTGTATACATATTTATTTGGCTAGACTATTAGCCAAATATGCAGGCAAATGATATACAAAACCTGCCACAAGGGAAATATTAAATAGACATTTGTAAAATGAGTGAGATATTCCATTAACTTAACCAGCACTGCCGTAGTCACACCACCTTTAAAAATGTTTATCTAGAAGTCATGGTCTGAAAATCGTATGCTCTGTTTACGTAAAAGGATTATAGTAAAGTAACTATCATGGTTGAATATGGAACCAGACTTCTTTAGCTGTGATCCCAACTTCTCTTCTTAACAGCTACATAGTGTTGAGTAAGTTCATGGATTTTCGATCTCAAAATATTTAAAAATTAGGACTGATGATTATAAGACTTATGTATATAGGCACTTGGTGATAGTAAAATGATCACCATATGTAAAGCACATATGAAATGTGCTTTTTAAGTGTTCATTAAAGTTATTTATTACCACGAGTGAGATGCTCTAAATTGCATCCCATAGTGTGACGAGGCCATGCTAAACCACAGGGTGAACTCATATGACATACGGTGCCAATGATATAAAGAACTTACAAAACTAACAGTAGGCCAAATGGCCTCCTGTGACCTTTCCCATTTTAACCCTCACCTGAATCCCAAACGAACATTCTGATGATATATAAAGGAAGCTTCAGGGTGGGAAAGGGGTGTTAAAGCCAGAGAAGAAGAAGCTAGAAGGAAAACAGCTATTCTTTAAAGTTTGGAGTAAGGAAGCTCCGATATTTCCACCCTGGGACTTTGGAGGCAAAGACAGTTCTGAAGAGGCAACTTCCCTTCTTAATATAATTATTCCAGTCTCATGGAAAAACTCTTCCACCTAGGGAAGCCCATCCATACAAAAGAGCTATTAGATTCAGAAGGAATTTTGCCTCTTCAGAATTGTCTCTGCCTCCCAAGTCCCAGGTAGAAATATTAGGACTACTTCACACTAAAACTTAAGAACTTAAAGAGTATCATTAATATCCTTAGACTTTACCTGCCCACTCATTCTCTTATCCTTTCTTAGGTGAAGTAAGGGAAGGGATTCAAGGCAGGAATGACTTGAAAGGTAACAAATTATGACTTATGGTCATCATAACAGAGCATCTGTCAGTCTCTAAGCAAGGGAAAAGAATGCTAGACAAATCATGACTGGCAATGATGGGAATTTGTCTGCTCATTATCTGGCTATCAGAATATTGGCAATGATTTCCTTCAATTGCTCCTTTGGAATTTGAACAACATTATTAGCACTCTATGGGTATGAGCCAATTCGCACAGTGAGCCATCTTGGGGTTGCTCATTGAGTGTGGATGATTATATACTAATTATAAAAAAAACTGTTATTTTTTGATTGACATACATCATATCTCTCAACTCTCTGTCAGCTGTGGACAAGTTCAGGGTTACCCTGACCATTGTAGCTCCATAGTCCACAGAGCAATGTCAACAAGCTATGAATATTTTCATAAATAGATCTTGAAAAGAGAACATGAGCTTACAAAGAAACATGCAAAAGAGCTGAATCAACCATTTTCACTCTAGTTAAACACCAAGAAAGCTAAAAACTTTGATTGTATTTTTGACAAATCAAAAGGAAGGAGTTAAAGCTATTTCCTGGTATACAATTCGGAGAGGAAAGAGCCTGCTGTAGGGGATCTACAGGTTTCTACAAACCCAATTTCAATTTATACATAGCGGTTCTAAAACTTAAATATGCATTTTCTTTGCTAAAGCAACCTCCACACAGATAGTCATTGACATAAGAAATAATCATCTACACACTTTTTGTCCTCTCTCACCACATACTAATTGCCAAACTTCTTTGCTTCCAATCTTTAATTCTTGTTCATTCCAAAGTCCTGTCCTGACCTACCAGTTAAGCTCTACTCAGAAATTCAGGTATATTGTTAAATTAAGATGCTTCTCTTTTCACACCAGGTATGATTCTATAAATTACTCAATGTCCTACTGAATAGGATTCCCCTGAAGACATTTTCAGGACCTTGCCAACATGAAGCTGCAGTGCAGCAACAGTCCATTTTAGCCTTCAGCATATATCAAGCCATTCCAACCATGAAACAGGACCAGATTCTTATTCTAACCCCATCACGTGGAAGTAAATATAATAAAACCTCTTGGGGCCATTGGTGTGTGTTGAGGGAAAGTCACAGTCACACAGTGGTAGCTGACTTGGGGAAACCATGATCACCTCTTATGTAATGTAATTATGTCCTCCAGGCCAGCTTAGAACCTGATCCTGAATAAGTCACTTTTACCATACTATGCTTTACTAATATGCTTGTCTGTATTTATGACTTGGTAGACCAGATAGTACTCATTTCTGATTGTATAATCATTTGATTTTCCAAGATCAGGTGCTTCTCATCTACTAGGGAACAAGAACATGGCAGTGGATGTTTTATAGATGGTAAATCTGTATCTGCTGTATACGACATGGAATTATTCCAAAGCCTTCACAGGTCTGTGCTGGAAGTCCTCCAATAGCATTCTAGAAATTCACAGAATGTCCTTATGTACCATATATACCCATAACATGGTGGAATCTGTGATGCTACATGGCCCAAGAAACAGGGTCTATTTGTATTATAACCTAAATCTCTTACAAAGCCCTCTCCTTTGCTCTGGCCCTATTCAAAGGTGTGGTCCTTCCAAAACACTTTGTATAATTACCAAATCTAGTATGTGTTTTCTCCAAAATCTGAGGAGGCCTACAAGTAATATGTCTATTTCTTAGTGATTAGGATGTACAAGGTCTTTACTGAGGAGCAGATGTCTCAACATAATATACTGCCAGCTGTGGTTAATGCTGTTGTTGATTTTTTTTCCTTTTTAATAAAAGATATACTAATGCATTATATCTAGTGTACTTGCCAATGAGAGACTTGTGTTTCATTAGATAGTCCATTGGTGAAGTTTTCCAATTTTTCTAATAAACCAAGAGCGCCTTGGTTTATTAGAATGACTGACAAAGTGAATAGCAATCCTGACCACTGTTTCTGTGAAATAAATTCCACCTGATCTTCATCTCACTTTATTAAACCCCAATTAAGTGACTAGGTGGCTAAACCAAAACCTTAATGTATGCTTTAGGGATAATGAATAGTGTAAGAAGCCAAATATTCTACTAAGGATAAAACTTTTAGATCCTGTGGAAGCCAGGCAAGGAATATATTTTTGGACAGGAAAATGTTTTTTTGACAGACTGTGATCCATAACATTTAGATGAATATCACTAATATATGCAAATATATTCTTGTATCATATCATAAATATTGTGCATGTGTATGCATGTAAGTTTGTGTTAAGTTTTCTCAACAATTTCTTGCTTTTGTAGAGCAAGAAAAGGAGTAGTACATCTCTGCCATTTTGGCCACCACATTAGCAAACTATACGCGAATCAATTATTTTAAAAGATCTGGCTTGAAATATGCATATAACTAAAAAGCTTCAAAGATTAAGTGACTTAAGAGAAGTCCACTTTAAATATTTTCTAGACTTTAACAGAAACTTTAAAATATAGCATATCTTCTGAAAATAATTACTTCCTTTTGATTAAAACAATCATTTCAATTGTTTTTGTAATTTCTTTAGTTTTATCATTTTTTTAGAGTGTTCAGGGAAATGAAATATGATATGAACTTTGCCAGCATTTACAAATCAATGAAGTGACTATCTACAAATCAGAACTACAGAAATGCTTCTAAAAAGCTTTTGAGAGAATAACACCTCTTTATATTGACATCTAAATTCTAGGGATAACTGTTAGAATATTTTTGTAATTCTCTTCTCTCTCTGGGCCATTTTATCTTGTGTAAGTGAAGCATAATATTAAGCAATTAGTAAGGTAATCTAGGAAAATAAAAAGAAAAAACACCAGCTTTGTATGACTGTGAATTTGACTTTGGAGGTCACAGAATGAAAGACTTTGTAAGGGTAATTATTTCTTTCACTCTGATGGAGACAATGAGGGCAATAAAATGTTAAGCTTATTCTTTTTGCATGAGGATGAAATGAAATCAGAACTTAGGTTTTTTGTTTCTTTTTGGGGGGGGGAGGTAGGGTTTGATGATCTTGAAGTTAGCCATAAATTTTGAATATCCCCCAACTATAGATTCTTTAATGCTACTCAACTATTTCTAGTATTGTCCAACATGCTTTTAATTCAATTTCTTTTTGCCATTATAATTAGAAGCAAACAGCTGGCTGACAGTTCCAGAGAACCTCCTACTCTAATTAAACATGAGATTATTCTCTTCACTGGTACCTCTTACTGTGTTTAATATCAGCAAATGACATTCATGATGACCTTTTATACTTGATAGCAAATAGTACGCCAAGAAGATGCTGAACTACCCAATGTAATAAGTAAAATGCCCTCTACCTCACAATAAAATAATTGTTAAAAAAAGAAAACCAATATTTTCAGATGTCAGTTTTATTAAAATAGATGAACTCCAAAATTGTCTCCTCATAGGTATAAAACAAATTTAAAATATTTGAGTGATTACCCAAATAGGGAGAAGTACTAGAGTGTGGATTTTCTCTTTTTACTCCACTAGTTTATGCTGTTTTGCACTATTTTTTATTTTAATCATGTATAAGTGTTACACAAAAGCCCATAAATTCAATTTTTCCTCATATTTTTCTGTTGGGTAAGCCTATATCTTCCTCTATGCCAGCTAATTAATCACTAAATGAAAAATTAAGCCAAAACATGTTGATATCTTAATAATGAAAATTTTTCTTTTTAAGATAAGATGTGTAGGTTGCCATTATATGTTTATCAGTAACATTCATGTCTCAAATTTAATGTTCATCTCAATGTTCTTATATTATTAACCTAGCAGCAACATTTAGTGCTGGTAATCATTTTCTCAATTTTCCTCTTCTGTTTCAGAAAATCATATCCACCTGGATTTCCTCCTACATCTCCGACCATTTTTATCGGTCTGACTTGCTGACTTCTCCAAACCTCTGATATTTAAGTCTTTAGATCTCTCTATAAACTCATCCAGTCTCATATCTATATGCTGATTATTCCCATCCTTATAGCATTCCTTCATTCCAGAATCAGGATCCAACTGCTTAGCTAACATTTCCCAACTGGATGTCCAACAGAGATCTTAGACTTAGCATTTCCCAAACTGAGCTCTTCTCATATCTTTCCCATCTTAGTTTATAGTAGCTCTATTCTTCTAGTTGCTCAGGCAAAGACATTGGTTTCAGCTTCAAGCCCTCTCTAAATCTCTAAGCCCACTCTGGTCAGCCAAAAATCCTATCTACTTTGTCTTTAACATATTCAGAATTTCATTACTGCTAATTAGACCACTGTTACCAGCTTGGTTGAAACTATCAGCATCTCTCACCTTCTAACTGGTTTCTTGCAGTTTATCTTCAATAGAGAAAATAGAGTATTCTTCTGCACATGAAAGTCTGATCACATCCCTCATCTGGTCAAAATCTCCCAATGACTTCTATCACCAAAGAGAAGGCAAAGTCCTCATGATTTAAAAGCCTCTACATGATCTGATTGCCAGTTACTCCTCTGACTCTCTCTCTTGCTATATTACTCTTCCTCTTTTTCACGTTGGTCCAGGTCACTTTGCTTTTCTTGTTGTCCTTTTTACCTTTTCCTGGATTTGATGAGATACTCTCCTCTGCTCTTCTACTATAATATTAAGGTTGAATTTATTTTCCTTTTATATTTTTTTTTACTATTTGCTTTACTAGATCTTAACAAATTCTTTAAATTGAATGATAGCCCTGATCTAGTACTTCTACCAAGGCAACTGCTACCAGTGCTTCCAGTAAGGAGAAGTATAAAGACACATCAGATATAGAAAAAGCACTCAAAAACTTTGCTAGTTTTGTTTTTTAGAAAGGTCAAATAAATGCGATGATATGTTTTATATTTTCATTCAATTTAAAAAGTTTGGAAGAAATACAGTAGAACCATAAATATGCACAAATTAGAGGAAACTGACACCATCGGTAAATCTAGGTGGCATCGATGAGAGCCTCTGAATCTATTCTTTGATTTTTATCGTGTCATATTTTATGTAACAGGCAGAGGAATTCAGATAGCATTTAGAACATTTGCTATTATTTTCACCCTATTTTAATGTGCCTTTTCTTACATGAACTTCTTTATAATAAATCTAAGGATTGGCAATTAACAGGCCACTGCACTTCCCATATAAAGCACGTTAAGATACAGACAATGAGTCGTCAAGCTAAGTTTAGTTTGCTGTCTTTATGCATCTCTGATAACAAAATAACATGCTTTCATTTTTCCCCATAAATGATGTCAATCCAAAATTTCAATTTGTTGCTACTAAGTTCTTAACCGATCATTTAAAAACAAAAAATCATTAGAAAAACACATCCACCAAAATAAATTCACAGACTCTTCAATCCAAGAATTTTACAAGTTAATACAAACGTTTCAAAAAATCCCCAGAGAGCATAAGAGGTAAATTAGACATATGAAACAAAAGAATTTGGGGACATATTTTTTAAATAATGAAACCCAGAGGTCTATGTTTTTGATGAATGACTGCTTTACTTGCCCAGCTACATCATTTGCCTCTGCATACAATCAATATTTTTGGGGAGAATTTATTTATGGAGAAAACAAAGAAACAGCTATAGCAAATGGAAGTATATCTTCACTGTTCACAGAACTGCAGTGTTAAGGGTCTATCTGTGGCTAGCAGTGTTTCCTTCATAATCATCCTCCACCTCTGGTTATCACTTAGATTTTAAAGATCGTTGCTTAGTCTCTGATACATTGAATAAGACAAATCTTTGGGAACTTGCATTGCATCCCAAATCTTATTGTCATCTCAAAGTCATTATCTTATTATTTATTAATAAGAATACTTGCATTAGTATTTTCTCTATTCATACTTCTAGATATACCCACTGTGGTATGCTATTTACATAATAGTCCTCAGTGTGCAATTAGCTTGTCAGTTTATATCTGCATTACACAATTATAGAAATTTAAACTAAGGACTATCAAAGGTTCTGCCAAACAGGTATGCATTACGCATGATGTTGCTATCCAGTTTTGTCTTTCGACTTATAAACTATAGGAGATGATAAAGAAAACAAGAAACCTAAGTTAAGGAACAAACTTGCAGTCAAAGGGGCCATAAGAAAAATTCCTGCATTGCAACATATTATAATTTGATAAAACTTCAGCAGCATATTGAAAATATACTAAGAAGAATCTCTGATGAAAAGACAAAGAAAGGAGATAAGGGACAAGGTAATCTATTGCTGCATCTGCCAGTGGCCTTGCTGTGACACCACCTTGGAGAGAGTGAGGAGCAATGGTCAATGTGAGCTCAAATTTTACTCTGAAATTTTCCATATCTTAAGTCATTTTCCATTATAGTGTTTTTGCTTTCATTCCTATCCTTACTGATCCTATGGCACAAATATAAGTGGTAGTTTACATACAATATATGTGTAAATATTTAAAAGTTATATATCAAATTCAGAAACTGTTAAATACAACATGTATCCCCTTATGTTCATACTTATGCCTTTATAGTAAAAAAAGTATTTCTCAAATTATGTTTTTTATATAACTAAAAACTGTCAGAATATCAAGGATAAATAGGATTGCACATTATTACATGTAACTTAGTGTTCTTGAGATGGACTGCTGATGTTTTGGTGAATAATAAAATGCAGACATACATAACTCATAAATTATTATATATTAATCCAATAAAATGTATTTGATTTACCTTTATTTCTCCGAAATAATTTACTGCAGTTATAATCTAATTTTTCACATAATTTGAATTATTTCAGCTATAATGATTGAAACATTTTTAAAATGTTTTTGGAGTGTACAAAATGTGAATTATTTTTATCAAATATACAAATTAACATAAATGTAATCTTTGGAAATTTTAATATTAGATATGTTTACAAATTATCTTTTCTAAAATATTTCAAGTAATCTGTTAAAGCTAAAATCAAATTGTGACTGAGCACTGATATTTTAAATCAAAATTAGGTACATAAGTCTGTACTATTTAATTTAATTATTTATAAATTTTATTAAAAAGTATGATACTATTTGCATTTCTTACATTCAATGTCCTTTGATATCTCAACATAAATAATCATGTGTTACTTCTGAACCTAGGTATATATGTAACTACAAACATCTATCTACATATTTATCTATTTTCTTTTTTTATTCTTGAGAGGGTATATGCTTTTATGTTTTTATTTTGCAAGTAATTTTAATATTTTGATTTCACTTTGATTAAAATATCTAATCCATAGATGCATGCTGCTTATAAATGGCCTGAAATGCTTATAATTTTAACTAATGATAGAAGAAATAGAAGAATCTTCCTGGCCTAACCTTCTTGAAGTTTGGACCATTTTTTATTTCAAAGTATTACAGGGTACAAATATTTTTGGTTACATAGATAGTTTTTGTAATTCTTGAGTCAGGGTTAAAAGTGTGCCCATCACCCAGATAGTGTTCATTGTATCCATTAGGTAGGTTTTTTCCTCCTCCCCTTTTCCCCTTCCCCCCTGCTTGATTTCCATTGAGATTTACTTCACTCTCGGTACATGTGTGCTCATCAGTTAGTTCCAACTTAACAGTGAGTACATGTGTTTGCTTTTTCATTCTTTAGATAATTCACTTAGGATAATGGTCTCCAGTTCCATCCAAATTGTTGCAAAAGGCATTAAATCATCCTTCTTCATGGTTGAGTAGTATTCCATGGCATACATATACCATGGTTTGTTAATCCACCCAGGAATTGATGGGAATTTGGGTTGATTCCACACCTTTGCAGTTGTGAATTGTGAAACAAATAACATTCGAGTAGATGTGTCTTTTTGATAAAAGGACTTCTTTTCCTTTGGGTAAATGCTCAGCAGTGGGATCACTGGATGGTAGGTTAAAAGTGACATGGATTTTTTTTTTTTTTTTTAAGAGACAGGATCTTACTCTGTGGTCCAAGCTGAAGTGCAGTGGAGCAATCATTGCTCACTGAAGCCTTGGCCTCCTAGGTTCAAGTGATCCTTCCACCTCAGCCTCCAGGATAGCTGTGACTACATAGGAGTGCCACCGTGCCTGGCTAATTTTTTTATGTTTTGTAGAGATGGGGGTCTCACTTGTTGCCAATGCTGGACTCAAACTCCTGATCTCCCGCCTTGGCCTCCCAAAGCACTGAGATTGCAAGCATGAGCCACCGTGCTCAGTCAAAACTTTTAAAATATTGTATAATATTCCTCAGCCATCATAAACAACAGTTATACACACCACACCAATTCCTCTCTACCTTGGAGCTGGATGTTGGAATATGAAAGAGAAGTGAGAAAATAATGGTTGGCATTATGCTAGAAGATATTTTATTATGCAAGATTCTATTTCATTGATGCTGTTTAAGAGAGAATATGACAATACAATCTGTCTCCTCACTAAAAGCAGTGTCCGTCTCTGATGTTGTGTGGCAGATATGCCCCAACCTGCTGAGCAATTTTCTGCAGTCACTTTTGTCCACCTTGATTCTCAAATAGCGTTATAAGAACATATTCTCAGAGATAGAAGTTGTATTGTACCAGCACTAAGCACCTGTGTTTTTAGAGAAAACAGTACCCATGATTTATTTAATAAGGTGTGTGTGTGTGTGTGTGTGCGCACATTAATGTGTGTGTATCTTAAGATAGAAGTGGCCCCTCTAACATACGAGGGCTGGAGCAGCCACCTGTGTTGCCTGAGATTGAGCAGTACTAAGCTGTTGCTACATACATTTCCATACACACAAACCGAACTCTTTCCATGAAAACTACTTTATTTCTTTAAAAAATAATAACAAGCTGCCCTGTTTTCACAGTTTTAAATCTTCAGACTCAAGAAATGAATACAGTACCCTTTCTTAAAGAAAAAACAATGGTCTGAATAAAAAGATTGACAAGTTGAAGAATAAAATTACTGAGAACATCAAAATAAGAAACTTGCATTTATAGATAAGCACTCATCAGAGGTGTATTAGTTTTCTATCACTGCTGTAATAACATTTCCACAAATTTAGAGGGTAAAACAAATTTATTATCCTTCAGTTCTGTAAGTCAGACCCCGAAACAGAGATCCTTGAACTAAAGTCAAGATGTTGGCAGGGCTGCATTTCTTGCTCACGCTTTTGGTGTCATATCTAAGAATCTATTGCATAATCCAGACTCATGAAGATATACTTCTATTTTTACTTAGAAAAGTATTATAACTTAATGTCTCACATTTAGGTTGTTGAGTCATTTTGAGTAATTTTTATATGGTACGAGGTCGGGGGTCCATTTTTTCTTTCTCATGTAGATGGCTAACTGTTTCAGTACCATTTGTTCAGGAGACTATAGGTGGAGTATCACTTATCAGAAATGCCTGGAACAAGAAGCGTTCACATTTTTTCAAATTTGGGAACATTCACATATATTTACCAGTTGAGTACTCCTGATTCAAAAATCGAAAGTCTGAAATGCTCCGAGGAGCATTTCCTTTGAGTGTGACCCTTGAGCATCATGTCAGCACTCAAAAAGTTTCAGATTTTGAAGCATTTCAGTTTTTAGATTTTCATATTAAAGATGCTAAACCAGTATGATTGAATAGTCTTGGTATCTGATATGGTTTGCATGTTTGTATATTTGGCCCCTCCAAATCTCATGCTGTAATTTGACCCCAATATTGAATGTGGGGGCCGGCGGGAGGTGTTTGGGTCATGAGAGCAGATCCCTCATGAATGGGTTGGTGCCCTCCCCCTGTAATGATGAGTTCACACTTTATTGATTCACGCAAAAGCTGATTGTTTAAAAGAGTCAGGCACCACCTCCTCCTTCTCTAGCCCCTTCTCTTGCCATGTGACGCACCTGTTCCCTCTTCGCCTTTAGCCTTGATTGGAAGCTCCCTGAAACCTTCACCAGAGGCAGGTGCTAGCGCAATGCTTTTTTATAGTCTGCATAACTATCAGCCAAATAAACCTCTTTTCTGTATAAATTACCCAGCCTCAGGTATTTCCTTTACAGCAACTCTAAACAAACATAGCATCCTTGCAAAAATCCATTGATCATAGATTTATTGGTTTATTTATAAACTATGAATTCTATTCCATGGTTCTTTATGTCTGTCCCTATGCCAGAATAACACTGTTTTGACCACTGGCTTTGTAGTAAGTTTTGAAATCGGGAAGTGTGAGTTCTCCAACATCATTGCTCTTTTTCAATATTGTTTACACTATACAGGCCCCTTGCAATTCCATATGTATTTGAGAATCTGCTTTTATGTTTTCACTAAAAAGGCAGTTTACATTTTAATAAAGATTGCTTTAAATCTGTAAATCACTAAGTAGCATTGCCATCTTAACAATATTAATTTTTCTAATCTGTGAATACAGGCTGTCTTTCCATTATTTTATATCTTCCTTAATTTTTTTAGCAATGTTTCATAGTTTTCAGTGTGTAAGCCTTACACAATTTTTGGTTGAATTTATTCCTAAAAATTTTATTCTTTTTGATGCTATTGTAAGTGGAATTGTTTTCCTAATTTCATCTTTGAATTTTTCATGGCTAGTATAGTATATAGAAATACAATTGATTTTTGTGTGTTGATCTTGCATCCTACAACTCCATTGAATGTGTTTATTACATTTAGTAGTTCTCTCTTGTGGAATTTTTAGGATTTTCTTTTTTTTTTATAATTTTGCTATTTTATTTTTTAATTTTTTTTAAATTATCATTATTATTATTATTATTGCAGCATATTATGGGGGTACAAATGTTAAGGTTACATTCATTGCCCTTGCCCCCTCCCCCCTCCAGTCAGAGCCTCAAGCCTGACCATCCCCCAGACGGTGCACATCGCACTCATTATGTATGTATATACCCATCCCCTCCTCCCCCCTCCCGTCTGCCCGACACCCAATAAATGGTGTTCCTGTGTGTC
>CAUYRT010071941.1:0-15445 GCA_963574885.1 Lepilemur ruficaudatus
TGTCCAACTAAATATATATAGAAAAAATTAGCCGGGCATGGTGGCGCATGCCTGTAGTCCCAGCTACTTGGGAGGCTGAGGCAGAAGGATCGCTTGAGCCCAGGAGTGTGAGGTTGCTGTGAGCTAGGCTGATGCCACGGCACTCTAGCCCCGGCAACAAAATGAGACTCTGTCTCAAAAAAAAAAAAAAAAAAAAAGACCTGGATAATATATGCTAACAAATAACATTCTTTTCTGACTCTTTTTTTTCACTGATGTAGAGATGTGAGGATTAACACCTGTTTACTAGCCAACCTGAAGGATAAGAAACAAAATTTTCCAGTCGTGGTATTTAAATTGTAGCTATCCTAGGCCTTCATTATTTTGATTGATATTGCCCATGATAGAGCCCTGCTACAATTAAAAGCTCAGAGTACTGTTTTCACGTTAGAATGGACTCAAACAATCCATTTAGGCATGCATGTGGCATTCGGATGGGGAGTTCACTCTGGCTAAGTGGAAGTTACTTGGACAACTCAATGACGGTGCATTTCTGTGGTACTGCCCCCACTACAATTTATGAGAGCTTGGTTTCCAGTTTTCTGACCAGTCTTGTTGGGCCACAGTTCTTTGTATTGCTATGTTTGCAGAAGGAAAACATACTTAACTTTATTGCAGAGTATCATTTGGCTTAAAATAACTCCCCTTCCACTATAATCCTTGTCCGGAAGTATCTTGAAAGGTTATTGTGGGTAAGGCCTAACCCTTTGACAACTGATACAGAAATTTGGCCTAGCATTTTTACTACAAAATGAAACACACAAATGTTAGGAAACAAAGAAAAAGAAATAAAGTAATAAATGTAGATATTTCAAGTTTAAATTCTGTTATCTAAAACTGTGTATTCTTTTCCTGTCACCATTAACGGAGTAAAAGGAAAAAGGAAAAACATATGTTTTATCTCATTTCAAGATCTTCAGATGAGCTGATTCTATGTCTTTCTTTTTATTTTCCATCCAAGGACTAAAATATCATGTATGTTGCCCTGTGGCTTAAATAAATATCATATATTTCCTAATATCTCATTTAAACTGAAAAGTGTATATACTTCTAGTTGGTGGAGTAAAATTTAGCTCAATTCTTTAATTCTTAAGATTAAGGTCACAGCAAAACATAGATATTCAAAAATATCATATTTGAGATACCTATAATCATGTGAACCATATTGCCTTTGGTATATTCTCATATCTATCCAAGCTAAAAGTAGTACTTAGTGATAAAATTTTTTCTAAACATTTAAAATTATTTTCTTGAGTTACAGTATAACTTAAGGATAGAGGCCTATTGCTGGTAAGCATTTCTTTTCCTGAAAATTCAGTTTATTATACATCCAGGGTGATATTACTTACCACATTTTGCTTATAGGTTATAACTGTCTTACATCATATGTGTGTGAAATGCAAAAAATTTTTCCAAGGTGTTTTTTTTAAATAAATGTTGATGTTTTGAAGGAGATACTAGCTGCATTACAGTGCCATCAAAAAAGGGTATTGTGTATATGCCAAGCAGAAACCTTACCTTGACATCAAGTTGTGGTCATTAGCCTGGCAGAGTCCTAAAATTAATTAGTCCCTTAGTGAATTAAATTTACATTTTGTGATGGGCAATATGATTTTTGACATATTTCTTGAAAATCCTCTTTTCAATGAAAAGTATTTACCTGGTGAGAAATTGGGAAGCAAAATTAGTTATCATAGGTTCTTCCATGAGCATAACAATGTAGTAAAGAGAAATAATTTTTTCATAAGTTATTTTTTCAGGATAACTCCAAATGAATTATTTTTCACATAGTAAAGTACATTTCTCTATTGATGTGATTGTGTTCCCAGAATTCTATATCTTCTCCCTTATTAAGCATTGTTTAGACATGTGAATAATTTCTTTACTGGCAAGTCTTTGTGTTGATAAATGTTTATTTCAGATTTGTTAATACGCTAGTAATTAAATATAGCCTCCATGCAAGCAGAATAGTGACTACTACATGGTAGATACTCAATAAGTATGTATGAATAGATGGCTGACTGACTAAATGAATGATTCTAACTGATTCAAGCTAAACGTGAGCTTTCCAACATGGAGGTGTGATAGTGTTTTCTCTATGCTAAGGGCATAGAAAACTTATAAACAGAGAAAATTTGTAAACTTTATAAAATTTATAAAGCTTCATTTTTACAAAAACTTTCTATTTGTTGTCATTTTTAATTCAGTATTAGAAAATGTGTTTCTTAGTATGATCACAATTTAATTGAATTTTTTGTACATAGATCCTCTGTTTTTAAAAAATTGTCAATCTTATAATCAAATGATGATATAAACTTTTTTCTTCTTATAAATAAATTAATTTTAAGTGACGCTGTCATGTCCTCATAACAGAATTAAGTTGCAGAATGAATGAGTCTTTCTCTAATAAGTTTTCACTGGGATTTAAACAAAACTCATTGGTTCACTTATGCATTCATGAATGACTACGTTTGTTAAGTATCTACAAAATTTGAGTCGTTATACCAAGGCAAGGAAATGAATGTCCCTCTCAAAATGGACATGAGAGCATTTGAGAATGAGCTCAAAGCATTTGGTCTAGAAGGGGAGAAAATAACATGATCTAATGAGTTAAATGTTCTGGCAGAGCACTATGGGAGCAGGCAGGAAAAGAATCAAACCCAAACCAGGCAACATAGAGCTTTTCTATGGGAGTTGATGCTTTAGCTGAATTTTTAGAAGAAAACTCTATGTTACCTAGGTTAAGAAGAGTGTTTACTGTGGAACACGCATGGCAGGTATTCAAGAATAAGAAAGAGAATCCATGGAAATATGGTGAAGTAAAAAAGATGTATAAATAATTCAGTATGGCTAATGATAGTACACATATGTCAAGAAGACTAAGACATTCAGCAGATATTTGTATGGTAGAAAGGGGAGAGTGGAGAGCCCAGAAATAAATCCACACTTTTACAGGCAACTTATTTTCAACAAAGATGCCACATTGGGGAAAGGACAATCTTTCAATAAATAATGTTGGGAAAACTAGATATCCATGTGCAGAAGAGTGAAAATAGATCTCTGTCTCTCACCATATACAAAAATCAACTCAAAATGGATTAAAGATGTAAATGTAAGACCTGAAACTGTAAAACTACTAAAAAAAAAATAGGCAAAATGCTTCAGGACATTGGCCTGGGGAAAAATTACTTTTTTACTTAATTTTTTGAGACAAGGTCTTGCTTTGTTGCCTGGGCATGAAGGCAGTGGGATGATCATAGCTCACTGCAACCTTAAACTCCTGGCCTCAAGCAATTCTCCTGTTTCAGCCTCCGAAAGTGCTAGGATTACAGGCATGAGCCACCACACCTGGCCTGGGCAAAGTTTATATGGATAAGACCTCAAAAGCACAAGCAACAAAAACAAAAATAGACAAATGGGTTATATCAAGCCAAAAAGCTTCTGCATAGCAAAGTAAACACAATCAACAGAGTGAAAAGACAACTTGCAGAATGGGTGCAAATATTTATAAACTATTCATCCAACAGATTAATATCCAGAATATACAAGGAACTCAAACAACTCAACAAGAAGAAAACATCCCAATTAAAAAGTGGGCAAATAATCTAAATAGACATTTCTCAAAAGACTTACAGGCCAAAATGTATACCAAAAACAAAATTCTCAGCTAGTTACCAGGGAAATACAAATTAAAACCACAGTGAGATACTATCTTGCTGAGTGAGAATGGCTGTTATCAAAAAGACAAAATATAAAAAACTTTTGATGAGAATGCGTACATTGCTGACGGGAATGTAAATTAGTATAGCAATATGGGAAACGGTGTGGAGCTTCCTCAAAAATTAAAAGTAGAACTACCATATGATCCAGCAATCTTACTTACTACTGGCTGCATATGCAATGGAAGGGAAATCAGTATGTCGAAGAGATATCTGCACTCCCGTGTTTATTGAGCAACTATTCATAATAAGATACGGAATCTACCTAAGTGCCCACCAGTGTGTGAATAGATAAAGAAAATGTGGTATATATACACAATAGAATACTATTCAGCCACAGAAAGTAATGAAATCCTGTTATTCATGGCAACATGGGTGAGCCTCGAGGGCATTATGTTAAGCAAACCAGACACAGAAAGACAAGTATGCCATGTTCTTTTTCTTATGTGGAAACTAACAATGTTGATCTCATGGAAGTAGAGAGTAGAATAGTGGTTTCAAGAATGGGAAGTGGAGCGGGGAGGGAAAGATAGAGAGAGGGGTTGGTTAACAGATACAAAATTGCAGCTAGATAGGAGGAATAAGTTCTAGTGTTTTATAACACTGTAATGTGACTATAGATAACAATAATTTGTTGTATATTTTCAAATAGCCAGAAGAAAGGATTTTGAATGTTCTCAATATAAAGAAATGTTAAATCTTTGAAGTGATGGATATACTAATTTCCCTGATTTGATCATTACAAATTGTATACATGTATCAGAATATCATGGCTGTACCCCATAAACATGTACAATTATTACGTATCAATTAAAAATAAAATTGACACATTTACCCGGTTAGAATTCACCAGCAAAAAAAAAAAAAAAAAATGTTAAATAGCTTATGTTAGCCATTCCACAACTTATACATATATGAAAACATTATGTTGTACACCATCAATATTTAAAATTTTTACTTGTCAATTAAAAAATAAGTTTAAAAATGGGAGAATAGCTTTTCTTCTTCTTTCTACCATATTAAACTCTCTAACCTATAATCTCAGTCACTCCCCAAATAAATACACATATTAATCAAGAATACATGGATCATTATTGAAAAATGACTTTTGCTGGACTATAAAGTTCAACATATTAAGAAATTGTTTCATGCAAAATCCATTTTCGGACAATGTAATACATTAAAAGTAAAAAAGAATTATAAAAAATTCAAAAAAATTAGAAGTATGATTCTAAAAAATTCAGATTAAAGAAGAAAGAATAGTGGAAATTATGAAATATTTAAACTGAAAACATAGTCACTACATATTAGTGCAGGTGGGAGGCAACTGAAAAGTACTTTGTGGTTTCATTTGGGTTTTTTGCAGTAGTACTTTAGAAAAATAAATTATAGCCCAACTGCTATATTAAAAAGAATAAAAGGTTAAGATTCATCAGCTAAACATTCAACTTAGATGTCAGAAATGAATAGCTGAATATACTGAAAGAATCTAGGATAAAGGAATCAATGAAGATGAAATAATAATTAATGAAGTAGAAAAATCCACATATGATATAAGCATATACCACAGTGGTCCACAAAGACAAAGTGGTTTTTTGAAAGGTTAACAAAAAACAAACAAATGTATGACAAGACTAATAATGATATTATAAAAGATAAGGCACAAACTGAAAGTGGAGGGGTAATTATAGATACTACAGAGATTGAACTAATAAGAAGATGTTATGAACACCTTTATGTCAATACACTAAGAAGACCTAGTTAAACTGGAACAATTCCTAGATCACTACCAAAGCTTCACAATCAGTTGTCCAGACTTGGTTCTTACCTCCTCTCAGTCCATTATCCACATGGGAGAGTGATCAGTCTACCAAGCAAATCTAATTGTGCTACTCCTCTGCTCAAATAGAAGGCTTAAATGACTTCTTATTAGTCTAAGGAGAAAGTGTAAAGTCCTTATTGCCCCCATCTCTTTCTCGGTCTTCATATGTCTGTGTCC
Organism: Lepilemur ruficaudatus; assembly: GCA_963574885.1. Lineage (NCBI taxonomy): Eukaryota > Metazoa > Chordata > Mammalia > Primates > Lepilemuridae > Lepilemur > Lepilemur ruficaudatus. The sequence continues at coordinate 5,758 of CAUYRT010071941.1, forward strand.
TTGCTTACTGCTCTCCTACCATAAACTATTGTCTGCCTTTGTTCCCAAAATGTGCTGAACTTATTTCTGCCTCAAGTTCTTCACCCATATTAGTCTCTCTACCAATGGTACTTTATGCCACTTCTCTTGGATAATTTTTAATTTTAACCGTAATGTTACTTCTTCAATATCTTCCTCCAGATATCTGGGTGGCGTAGCCATGTTGACACATAAATAACATCACAGCTGGTTAGTGCCCGGTTGAACTTTAGGTTCCCAGGATACAGGTCGGGCTTTGCCTCTGTCCATTTCCTGTGCTCTTCATTGAGCACTACAACGGGCGTTGCAGAACTTGACTCCTTTCAACAGCTCTCCTCCAGCTCTAAGTGAGTAAATGAAGACCCTGAGCATAGGGGCAGGATGGGCCTGTGCAGCCCCATGAATGCAGGCACTAGACAAGCAGCACTGAAGACTGAAGAGTTTATTAAAAGGTTACCTAAGTTAACTTTGTAAAATAAAGGATTTCTTAATAAATTTCCAAATATTATTTTCAACTCATGTCTTAAGAAAATGCATAAAAGTAGGGCATGTTAGTTCTTATTTATATTTGGTTTTTAGGGGGGAAATTATATCTCTTCTACCAAGTGTTAATTTTTGGCTTCTTTTCCAATTAAATGAAAGAAATGCAAAAAAAAAAAAATACTGCTATTACATTTAAAATAGCTCCCATTAAGGATTCATGGTATATCATCATCTCATTTATCCTCCTCATCACAAGGACTATATTTGAAAGGCAATAGAGAAACTTTAGAGGAAATTGTGAGCACGTTAGTAATCATGTAAAGGTTTGGTTTACATCTGTGGAAACAATGAGATTTTTCTCTCTAATGTTCTACCTAATTTTTTCCTTTTTCATTTTCCTCTCTGTCTCCCTCCCTTCCTTCCTCCTTCCTTCTTCTCTCTTTCTCTTTTTCTTTTCTTTTCTTTCTTTTCTTATAATACTTGGCTGTTTCTAGACAGCACATAGTAGATGCCAAGATAATGGTTTGCATTTTTAGCAATGTACCTCTAATAGTTTTTACAATGCAGTAAGGTAAACATAATTCATATTTATTTCACTAGAAATATGACAGTGATATAACTTAAAACCTGAAGATATTTAAACTGACCTTTTTAAAGAAAGTAAATAAACCAGTCAAAAAGTAAAAGAAGCATTTTAATCTATTTTGAAATTTCTATTTTTTCCTATTACAATATTTTCTCACTGGCTGTAATAAAATTAAATGTCATAAACTTTTCAACATTCCTCAAAGTTATTGCAGAAATAATATATGCATGCAGTATAAAAATACTAAAGGATAGAAAATGAAAAGCCCAAGTCTCCCACATTACCTTTGATTTGTGAGTTTTCCCTTTATACTTAACAGTGATGATCTAGATCATTGTTTGTCCAAGGTACTAGGTAAGAAGATAGGCAGGATGACCTCCATGTGACAAGTTCACTATATTGCACTTCACTCTGGTAAACATAATCAATATACTTTCTGAAAATAATTTACCTTATTGTAATTAATTTTTGTTTACCAGGCTGGAGGAAATAGAGGTTACTTTGAAGTTTGTCCTGCCAATTTTAGGTTAACTGATGCCTCAGTTTTCTGTGAGAGAGTGATAGGCGTACTCTTTTATGTGCTACATTGCTTATGGAGACTAATATTTGCAATAAGCATACAAATCATTTCCAAGATATAAGATTGGTCATAATAAAGTCATCCACCAAGGGTACTAAGGCATTCATTTTTAGTCTTTGAGAACAAACAAGTGCACATACAAATGTGGATAACAATAACCTTGACCTCTTTAGCAAATACTTTGCTCTGTGTACATGTCGTACCCAACAAACAATTTAGAAGGGCTGAATTCAGTCATGTGAATTTGAATTAGCCCAACTACTAGCTAGCGAATGTGACTTTGAGCAAAATGCATAGTGTCCATAACTTTGTTTCTTCATCTGTAAAATAAGGTTGTTGGACAAAAAGAGTTTAGGGTCCCTTTGACCTTTAAAATTCTTATCAGAATTTTTATAAAAAATATTATGCAAGATGGTCTTATCAGTAAAAGGGAGATACTGAACTTTAGGAGAATTATTAATTACAAGTCAGATGCTTGTATGGTCATTTAAAATTTATATGACTGTGGGGCACTTGTTGAGATAAATTTTTCTTTTGTAAAAATGGGGATATTTATAAGCAGACATGATGTGCATACATCACTGTATGGATGTATGACTTTATTTTTATTACTACTAATATTAATTCTGCCTCAAGTACTACATAGTGTGAGAAACCTTGAAGCTGCTCAGTAAGTGTTGGAACAGGTGAGATCAGGGGTGGCCCAGAACGGAAAAGTGTGTCATAGCAAGGGGAGAGAAGGTAACTAGCCTCAGTGGTAAGGTTTTAACTGCTTAATGTTCATTTTAGGTAGAACCTTCTTCTGTCATGATTATTGTCACCAACAGCTAATGTCATCAGCAGTTAACAGTTAATGAGTGCCTACTACATGTCAGACACTGTGCAAATAGGCACATTGCATTTAAACCTCATGAAAACCCAACACAGTACAGACTTTGAGGTCATATCACTAAGTAATTAATAACAGATTCAGATTCCATTTAAGAATGTCGGATTCCAAAACATGTGCTCTCAACCACTCCACCACCTTGCCTCCTAATTGTGCTGTTATGTGTCCTCTGCTTTATGTGCTCTTTGTATATTTTCTACCTCCAATTTCCATCTGCACACACAGATTTTTACTTGATGAAACTCCTTCTGTTTCCAGTAAATCATCACTTTCAAGATAAAACAGTTGGTTTACTTTACTGCTAATACATTCCTGCTGAGAAATCTAGTTATTTGACTGAAGACACCTATGCTCATATGCTAGAAGTGAGGTTCTGGTTTCCTGACTTGAAAATTATGAGTTTTGAAAATAATATATATACAACACTTTTTTAAAAAGTCACTTGGACATACATTAATCTGTATCCTGGCATCTATCATTCTGTGTCACTGATTCCTAATGTATTTGGGGGCAGTACAGAATCCTTCAAGAAGCTGACAAAGAAATCTTTATGCAAAAAGAAAGAAAGAAACACATATAAACATAGAATTTTCATACAGTTCAAGCAAGTTGGACCGCCTGAAGCCTTTCCTGGGGGTCACAGGTTAACAACACCTGATCCATGATTGATCTTTATTTACCCACAGGTAGTAACTTAGGTAATGCTGTAAATGTATTATTATGTTTTTTTAAAAGACATTTAAGCAGTGAATGAGTAAGTAGAATCAAGGGCAATATATACCTGGGGATTTTGAAAGGCCACTTCACACTTTTCTTCCATCAGTCTGTGACCTTTCTTGATGGCCCTTCTTTGCAGCAGGTCAGCTTTACTGAATCACTGTACTTAAAAATGCCCAGCCCTAATTGTGTCTGTAAGTAAAGGTCAGAGCCTAACCCTGAATTTGCTATGTTTATCCTAATATCTCCTGAAGGAAACAAAAGATCAGCTGCAGTTAAAGACAGGTCAAGGCAGAAAAGTCAGTTAAATGATTAAATCAGAAAGCAGTCATTAATTTTAAAATAATTGCTGGGAGACCCATGGCACTTGGAGTGATCAGAGCAGAAAGAGCTTGGATACATCATTCCTAAAGCGAGATCTCTTTCTGGAATGGGAGGCTAAGAAAAGTAATTGTCTTCCATAGATTTGGATTATATCATACTCTTGCCAAAATACTTTAACTTTTATTAAATTTTCAGGAAAAGATGAATACAACATTTTAGATCTGTAGCATGCCCAAATTCTGGCTTGTGTTTTAGGTGAAATTAAGGTTGCAAAATGACAAACTCACATGAATAAACATATTTAGTTACTTAAATGAGTTTCTAAATTTTAGATCTGCTGTTTGGCGATAAGAGCACAACTCCACTTCATGTTGTTTTGTTAAAGATAAGTGATTTAGTATTTTCCAACTCTAAAAATGAGCATAAATCTATGTTTTGGAGAGATTAAAGCCTACACTTAATGAAATGCTGATTTAATCATTCATTGCTAGCTTCCTTTAAAAAAAATCTTCAATTGGATAATATTATTCTCAAAAGGCTGAATTTAGCTCCTTGAAGCTGTACATAATATATGTCAGTTTGCATATTTGGCCATCAAATAGAATTATCACTGTGAAATAGCTAGATTTGGCTCCCACTTTGGGGGCCTTTCAAGTAAAGTAATGAATCAAACTAGAACACCCAGTGCTTTTGTATCCTGTACATGAAATATTTGTTCAAATGTGAATAAACTTTGCTGTGTAAGTTACCACATTAGGGACAACTTGTATCCTGAAATTCCTTTTAAATGTTTCATTCATCACTGTTCAGCATTTATTTCAATCTTGCTTTGTGCAGACAATAAACTAGCAGCTTTGGTCATTGAAAGGAGAAGAAAGCCCAGTCCCTGACAGTAAAGAGTTCAACTTCCATAGTAGACAGTGCTCATCTATCCATGTAGAATGTGCTCTTGGAGTAAAAGAAGGAGACTTTGTGTCTGGTCAGGGAAATCAGAGTCACATCATATAAGAGGCAGCACTTGGATCTGACCATCAAGAAATTGAATTTGATAAGGATGGGAAGGGCATTAGGGGTTGATCAAAGGAGAAACCCAATAGCAGGAGCATAGGACATTATGGGGAGAATTTTGGGAAAGGCCAGCTATCCAGTGTGACCTCAGTGTGGATTGCCAATGGGAGAGTGGCATGATAGAAATCTAGAAAAGCAGGCTGGGCCATAAAGAGAAAGGGCTCAGATTTTTGACTTAGAAGCTCCTGGTTTATGTCATTGGCAAATATAAAAGCCTTTTATTTAGGAAATAGTATCATTAGAATAGCAATATCTGGCATTTGTTGACTACTTACTATGTGCTGGGTACTCTGCCAAGAATTTTCTTTTTTTTTTTTAATTCTCATGGCAAATTTAAAAATAGGTATGTTATTATCCCTATTTAGCAGATGAATGTTCTGTGGCTTAGAGGCATTAAGTAAGTTGCTCAAAATGACATGGGTAACATAGTAAGTGCCAGAGCCAGAGTTCAAAACTTGATCCCCTTGATCTTCTAAGTCACTACACCATGATCTGCTTAGGCTTAAGGAAATACATATGTGAATGTTTTATGTTTCTAGGTAGATTTTAAACTCACCAAAAGCAATAATTGCCACTCTTATTATTGAATCTATTCCACAGTGCCTTAACTGGATACTAAATATAGCTGTTACAAAAAAAAAAAATTGTTGACTCATGTAGAAAGTCCATTTACCACTTGCATTAACAATATTTGATTCATTTTACTGTGTAAGATAGGTGTTGCTGACTTGTGCTGCCTCTGTTGCCAGGTAAAGTATTGTCTGAAAAGTCATCATATGTTTAACATTAGCTGTACAGGGGATCTGAGTGCTTTCTCCTCAATATGTTTAAAATAAGTTTAAACATATTGAGAAACTTTAGAACATACTGTGACCCTGTGTGTCTGAAGAGCCTCCCAGTAACAGCACCTCGTATGGATGACTCAATCTGTAATCCTGTTCTTTAAGTGGCCATGTCCTAATATGTAATAATGAGAATCAGCAAATATGTACTTAATCTGTTTGATATGTAGACAGTGTAGTCCCGCTGAAATTGGAAACTGGCTGGTTTTATGTTATCTAAGAAGTGCTTTTTTTTCTCTGGATCCCTGACTCATTGGAAGATTGCTTCAGTTTTCCCATCCATAAAATGGCATTTTCTATGTAGTGTATTGTTAAGTCAATGCAATTAAAGATGTAAAGCTGAATTTCTGACCAAATCACTTTGAAATCAGAGATGAAAGATATTTCAGAACTTTAAATTGGCATTAAATATCCATCAAGATTTGAAATGATGATGGGACCACTTCTTTACTTGCCCATATGTGAACTTTGATCCTCATAGATGAAAGGCTCATGCAGTAAATGCTCAATAACCTCTCGGTTTCTTTCCCACTCCATTCCCTCTTTTTATGGTTTGATGTCTGTGCAGTAAAATAAACCCAGAATTTTAAAATATCTTGATGCAGGAAGTGTCAGGTAGCACTGTGGCATGTTAGAATCTTGAATGTTTTAGTAGATTTTCGATAAGATGATCAATCAGATTATGACATTTACAAGGTCATAACCTAAAATATATTCATATGACTCACAGATATATATAGGGTGTATATATGTATATACATGTTTATGACACTTAGAAATATTTTGGACAAAAAGGTTTTTTTAAATGGTCACGTCTTATTACAAGACTTAACATTTTAAAATAAAGAAATTAGAATAATTTTGGTGAAGTTGGTATTTTTAGGTACAGAAGAGAGAGAACCTGCCAAAGATATTTTCACAGGTGCTATTTCGGTTGTAGAAGACTGGGAAACCTTTAATATTTACAAGCTGGTCACCTAGGTAGCCTCTCAATGACCTTTCTTGGTGCTCATGAGCTTTGGTTAGAGAAAGAGCTTCATGGCTTAGATGTGACATGTGTTCTTGTTGTATTGCTTTCTGCTACCACTGGACTTTCATTTCTAGACTGGGTAGAATGTGTCCTCTTTTTATCTTCTTGTGCTGACACTGAACTTTCTGCCTAAGGACTGTAGGTAAAGAGAAGCTGAATAATTTTGGATTCTACTTTCAATGGATTCTAGGGAAGATATTAATATATAATATAAAGCCGATCAAATGAATTGTAGCACACACTGAAAAATCTCATATTGAGTAAAGAATTTCTAATTTTATATCTCTATTGGGTTATGTTGAATTGGGTAAATCTCTGTCATTTCAATGAATCGTTAGCGAATATACTCACTCTTTCTGGTCTATGTCGATTCCACTTGGTTTTCTCAAATCCATCATGGGTACAAAGAAGGATCAAAAAGGAAATTTTATAATTGGTTGCAAGATGGTACTTTAGGTATTTCAAACAAAACATATAAATAATGCTTATTGAAGTCCTTCTTTACGTTGGATACTGATATATACATATGCAATATATATAATTCAATTCAGCAAAATTTTGAGATGGAGGTTTTTATCCCCATTTTACCAATGAGAATACTAACTAAGAGCTGGAAAAGTTACATGACTTCCTATATCTGAACAGGTAGTAAATGCCAGAGGTCTTTCACTATATGCCTTGGAGTGACTTGATTTCTGAGTTCCAAGAGTTTGCAGTATAGGCAACTTCTTATGATTCAGGGTAATCGTGAATAATAGGTATGCAGGTGGTAAATTCATGAATAAGAAAAACTGTATAGCTTGTTTATCCAGCATTGATAAGAATGCATACCAATCTTAAGAAATATGATCACATTTAATAAAATATATTGGTGTTGATCTTTATCGTATTATTTAAAAATGCGAACTTTAATTATATATATTCTCACTTTCTGCCCCAACCCCATAAAATGGCTTGTTATGTATCAAGAATCAATATAGTAAAGGAAAAATTTAGTTACTAGTTATTTTTCTATTGCTTTCATCCTACTTCTTACTAAAAAAATTTGACCTAGTGACTAGCAGTAAGTATTTAGGTTTAATTTGAAACCTAAGTCTAGGTTCTCTGGACTTTAGTTTGTGAAACATGACATGCTCAAATTTTAATTTTACCTTTCCGTTAAAGGTCTTCTATGTAGCCTGCTCTGGAGTTATCTTTTGAGATATTAAACCTTCACTCTCCCTTTTTTGCCCTCAGTTACTTAAAATGGTTTATCTGTATTGCTCAGAGGTTAATGTGGCTCGAGGGCAGTGGTTCTCTGTGTGGTCCCCCAACTGGCAACATCAGCATCACCTGAATGAGACATCTGGGGATGGAGCACAGAAATCTGTGTTTTTTTAAAAGCCCTCTCTCTGGTGATTCTAAGGCACAATAAAATTTGAGAACCCTTGTCCTAGGGATATGATAAAAGGATGATGGACATTATAGCGCTGTGTGACACTTAGCTTCCATGTAATATTTTTGGCTTGTTGATTGCATTTTGTTTCTGAACACTTATTTATTCTATTGAGAAAGGGGTAGGTATTTTGCTAGGAAACTTCTATACAAGGAAGAAAGACACAACTACTTTCTCAAAGTGGGATAAATAAGACAAACAATTAATATATATTGGATCACTTAACTACATTCTAAATTTTTTATTTTCTCTACTCCATGTCTCCATATTCTTTAAATATAGCATCATTTATTCTCTTAGTCATTTAGATGTGGATACACACATCCATAGGATCTTCATTGCCCTTGTTACTCACATCAGCTGAACTTTAAATGTAGTAATTCTACTTCCAAATGTACTTAACAACATTCTTCTCTCTCTCTCTTTTGTTTTTTTTAAATCACCAGGTGATTAGGTCATTGCCCTGGGCCCTTAACTAATCAGGTGCCTCCAATTGTTTAATATAATATATTTTATATAAATAAAAGTCACTAAAATACTGCTTTGACCCTGCCGTTCTTCTGTAAATAAAAACCAAATTAAACAAAAAAACTAATGCTTACCTCATTAAAATCTTACCCTTGCTAAGATTTCACTGTAATTTAATTATAACCTGTCTTTTCTGCCTTCTCATTTTTGTTTAACCCACATTCTTTAGCTCAAATACAGATTTGAAAGCATACTCCGTTTTTTTTGTTTGTTTGTTTTTCTGTTTTATTATGTTATTTAGCCATGCTTTAGTTTACCCTAGCATAGAATGTGGCCATCTAATAGAATTGTTAAACTTATTTTTTTTATATAAAAAGAGCTATAGATGTATATTCTAAAAAACTCAGAATATATACAAAATATCAAAAGAAAGTATCTATGTGATTTTATCATAGTACTCCTATATTAATGATCCTATTATTTATCTTTGCATTTTTTCATAGTTGTAACCATACTGTGGGTAGAGTTTCATGTAGTGCTTTTCTTAAACATTTTTATACTATTAAAATGTCACTTTTAAATATAATTTTATTGACTCCACAATAACTTAGTAAGAATGTTCCATAGTTTATTTAATAGCTTCCTCCTGAAGGAACATGCAGGCCATTTCAGGCCATATCTGTTGGCAAAGGGAGGGCCATTATAAATATTGGTCTAAAGAACATCTTTGTATATCAACAGTTTACCCATTTTTTGGTTTTAAGATAGCTTCTCAGATGTGACTTTATTCTATTTAATTTTATGAACATGTAAATAAAAAATGCTTTTATTATGGCACGTGGAAGCAACTACACATTACATTGTAATAAATGTACTTCAAGACCTTTCTTTTTTTTTTTTTTGAGACAGAGTCTCACTCCCTTGCCCGGGCTAGAGTGAGTGCCTTGGCATCAGCCTAGCTCACAGCAACCTCAAACTCCTGGGCTGAAGCAATCCTTCTGCCTCAGCCTCCCGAGTAGCTGGGACTACAGGCATGCACCACCATGCCCGGCTAATATTTTCTATATCTTTTTAGTTGTCCAATTAATTTCTTTCTATTTTTAGTAGAGACGGGGTCTCGCTCTTGCTCAGGCTGGTTTTGAACTCCTGACCTTGAGCAATCCACCCGCCTCGGCCTCCCAGAGTGACAGGCGTGAGCCACAGCACCTGGCCAATACCTTTCTTTGATAATAATTTTTATTGTAGTTG
>CAUYRT010071945.1:0-16887 GCA_963574885.1 Lepilemur ruficaudatus
TGAAAAAAGAAAGAAAACAAAGCAAAACAAAAACAAAATAGGCCGGGCTTGGTGGCTCACACCTGTAATCCTAGCACTCTGGGAAGCCGAGGCGGGCGGATCGCTCAAGGTCAGGAGTTCGAAACCAGCCTGAGCAAGAGCGAGACCCCGTCTGTACTGAAAACAGAAAGAAATTAATTGGCCAACTAAAAAATATATAGAAAAAATTAGCCGGGCATGGTGGCGCATGCCTGTAGTCCCAGCTACTTGGGAGGCTGAGGCAGAAGGATCGCTTGAGCCCAGGAGTTTGAGGTTGCTGTGAACTAGGCGGACGCCACGGCACTCCCTCTAGCCCAGGCAACAGAGTGAGACTCTGTCTCAAAAAAAAAAAAACAAACAAAAAAAAACAAAATAGGCAATGCATGAGGACTCAATTAGACTTTCTTATTCTTGTTTAATGTCAGAATTTTTTTTTATTTAGAGTGACATTTCAGTGTTTAGATCTGCTGAGGGCCTCTGTCTGGCTGTGTAAGGTCTGAGCTCTTGGTGGTCATCTTGCCTGTCCCCTCATCTCACAGATAGGACCCTGGGTACAGAGAGGGCAGCGGGGCGGGGGTGGTGTTGCAGGCCAGCCAGAGTGGGTGGCAGGAGAGCACCCTTGCCACCCCAGGCGGTGTGGTTATGGGCGCACCACCTGCCTTTGCCTCAGTCTGGGGGCTCCCTGCGGCAGGGCCTGGTCTGAGGACCTGTGGATGTGGCTGGTGCCAGGCAGATGGTGAGAGACCACTGAACAGAAGGGACTCCCCCCCCTCGGTTGTACTTCCCTGAACAGGTATTCAGCCTCCTGGAAGGGGGTCAGTTACCCAATTTTGGGGAACCACTGGGCACAGGGGAGACGTGGTTTCCTACACCTGTGGACGCACGAGGTCCCTGAACCCTGTGGCAGGCTGTGAACCAAGGGATCCCCCAGCCCGAAGTGACCTCAGTGACCTGGGGAGGGCGCCTTGGTAGCTCTTTGCTCACCCCGGGGTTTCTGTAACACGGCCTTTCCCAATGCCCTCAAAGTCACCCTGTGACATAAATGTCCTCCTTCGTCTGCCTCAGTGGCTGGGGGTCAGTGTCTACGAGCACGGCTGTGACGTGTCGGGGCTCACATGCTCACTGCAGCACGCGCCCATCCTGTGCTGGGCACTTGCTGCTGCATTTTTAAAAATCCAGATGCAATTCATATACCATCAGATTTATCATTCTAAAGTGTATATATTTCGCGAGTTTTAGTATATTCACAAGGGTGTGCAACCATCACCACTATGTAATTTCAGAATATTTTTATTGCCCCAAAGGAAGCCCCCACCCCTTAGCTGTCTCTCCCATCCCTGGATCCCCAGCCCCCAGCCACCACCAACCTACTCTCTGTCTCTCCGGAAGTGCCTACTCTGGACATGTCATACAACACGTGGCCTGTTGTGTCTGGCTTCTCTCACTTAGCAGAATGTCTTCATCCATGTTGGAGCGTGTAGCTGTACTTCACTCCTTTTTGTGACTTAATATTCCATTGCATGGATAAGCCACATTTTGTTTATTCATTTTCTGTTGACAGACATTTGGGTTGTTTCTACTTTTAGGCTATTAAAGATAATTGCTCCTATAAACGTTTGCAAGTTTTTGTGTAGGCCTGTGTTTTCAATTCTCTTGGGTATATATCGAGGAGTGGAATTGTTGGTCATATGTTCTGCTGTTTGAGGAACTGCCAAATTATTTTCTTTTTTCTTTTTTTTTTTTAGAGACAGGGTCTTGCTCTGTTGCCCAGGCTGGAGTGCAGTGGCACGATCATAGCTCACAGCAACCTCAAATTCCAGGGCTCAAGGGATCCTCCCGCCTCAGCCTCCCTAGTAGCTGGGACTACAGGTATGAGCCACCATGCCCGGCTAATTTTTAAATTTTTTGTAAAGATGGAGTCTCCCTATGCTGCCCAGGCTAGTCTCGAACTCTTGGAATCAAGTGATCCTCCTGCCTTGGCCTCCCAAAGCGCTGGAATTACAGGCGTGAGCCACCACCCCTGGCCCTGCCAAACTATTTTCCAATTTGTTTTTTTTTTCTTTTTTTGAGACAGAGAATCTCACTCTGTTGCCCTGGCTAGAGTGCCATGGCGTCAGCTTAGCTCACAGCAACCTCAAACTCCTGGGCTCAAGCAATCCTCCTGCCTCAGCCTCCTGAGTAGCTGGGACTACAGGCATGCACCACCATGCCCGGCTAATTTTTTCTATTTTTGGTAGAGATGGGGTCTTGCTCTTGCTCAGGCTGGTCTCAAACTTCTGAGCTCAAACAATCTGCCAGCCTTGGCCTCCCAGAGTGCCAGGATTTCAGGCGTGAGCCACCGCGCCCGGCCTATTTTCCAATTTGGCTGCACCGTTGTACATTCCCACCAGCAACGTACCAGGGTTCCAATTCCTCCACACCATCGCCAACATGTGTCATCGTCTGTCTTTGATCATGGCCACCTTAGTGGGTGTGAAGTGGTATCTCACCGTGGTTTCGATTTGCATTCTCCTGTGATGTGGGTCTTTTCATGTGTTTATTGGCCACTTGTACATCTTTTTTTTTTTTTTTTGAGAAATGTCTATTCCAATCCTATGCCCGTTTTGAAATTGAATTGTTTGTTTTTTTTGTTATTATTGTTAAGTTGTGTCACTGCAGTTTACGGAGGGGGAACAGGCTCAGAAAAGGGGTGTGACTGGGCCAAGAACACAGGGGCTCACTGCAGAGTGAGCCTGGAACTTAGGTCGGGGACCACCTTCTCCCCCGCCATGGAGCGGCCGCCTGCCTCCGGCTTGGTCCGGCACCCCCAGGCCACCCCAAGGCCTGTCCTCGCATTTAAAGGGACAGGGAAAGACCATGAAACAGCACTTCTGAGGAACCAAGCCTGTCCTCTCTTCCCCTCCAAGTCACGAGGACCAGGCTGACGTGGCCCGGGAAGAGGGGACAGCCCGGGCCCTGTGGTCGGGGAGCCTATTTATACTGGCTAGGCCATGTTGCAAGCTTTTCCTGCTGGCGAGAGGGACGTCACTGGGCGCTGACCTCACCAGAAACGCTGACGCATCTTCCCTCACGCTTCGCTCCGATGGTCGGGCCTCCTGGCCTCCGGGCCGCTCCCCGTCCTCCTGCACATGCCTCGCTCTGGACCCTCCGCCGGGGTCGCCAGCCCCTGCAGACCTCAGCCGCGCCGTCCTCTTGCAGCCTGCACGGGCTGAATCGTGTCCCCCACCGCATTCGTGTGTTGAAGTCCTAACCCACACTACCTCAGAATGCGACTGTGTTTAGGGCCTCGAAAGTAGTACTTAAGGTGACATGAGGTCATGGGGTGGGCCCCGATCCAATCTGACTGGTGTCCTACAAGAAGAAGAGATCAGAACACAGACAGGCAGAGGGAAGACCGGGTGAAGAAGACACAGGGAGAGACAGAGTCATTTCAAGCCAGGAGAGAGGCTTCAGAAGTGGCCGACCCCTGACCTCAGACGTCCAGCCTCCAGAACCATGAGAAGACACATTTCTGTTATTCAAGCGCCCCAGCCTGCGGGACTCGGTTATGTCAGCGCTAGCAAACTGACACACGAGCTCTCCTGCCTTTGGTGACCCTGGTCCCTGGGCCTGCGCCTGGCACCCTGGTTAGCCGTGTGCTAAGAGCGTGGTCGTTTGGCCTGGTTTGAATGTTCCTCTTCTCCTAACTGCTCACAGGCGGCCGCAGCATCGAGGAGGCGCCTTTAAAGTGAGGAGACAGGGCGGCTTCCCGGGCCCATGGGGTGGGTAGCACAGGGTGCAGGCCCAGGGCTGGCTGTCCCTGAGTCTGGCGGGTGGTCAGCTGCAGCTGAGGGCGCAGGAGCCCACCTGCCCCGAGCCAGACCCTGACCTTTCCAGAGCCTCAGTCTCTTCCTCAAAGTGGGCCGAGCGTGAGGCATCCTAGACCCGCCTGTTGCAAGATGAGATCAGGGATGTGAAATGGAGAAGGATCCCGGCCTGGCACGAGCCCCAGGACCCAGCGCCACGGGGGTGGGCACAGAGATGAAGGCTCTAGCGGAAGCGACATTCTCAGGATGAGGATCCAGAAATGGCCACTGTGGGGGTGGCAACGGTGAGGTATTAGGTTTTCCCTGAGTGTGGGGTGGGGGGAGAAACTCCTGGGCGTGGGCTTGTCTGGTTTTGCTTACTGCTGGATCCTCAGCACCCAGGAGTGGCTGGCCCAGAGTGGGGCCAAATAAAGGTTTGTTGAATGACTACATGATGGTGGGCATGTCTGCAGAGGTGCAGAGCGGTGGGAACAGCCTTGGTGGACATGCAGAGCGCCTTCAGCCCTGCTCCTTCCTGGCTTTCTTGGTTTTCCTTGTCTGGGCTCCGCAGGCCTAGTGCTCCTTCCAGCCAGAGCAGCTCGTGCCCCACCCCGGCAGCCCCCAGGGACCCCACCCTGGCTCCCCAGCCTTCTGCGGCCTCCTCCCAGCCAGGCTCTTCAGGGTGCAGGCCAAGGACCCTCTTCTGGGCCTGGTGGATGTGCCAGAGTCTCCAGGTGTGGCTTGCAGGCCTGGCCCGGCCCCTCTACCTCACCTTGTCTACTCTCACCTGGGCCTCAGTTTACCCCACAGTAAAGTTGCAGGTTGGCCAGGGAGGCGCTGTCGGCAGGGGCACTTCATTGTGAGTTCAGACAAATCTTGAAGAAACGGAGGACAAACCCACGATCGCTATCTTTCAGAGAAAGTGAAACCTGGTCCCCAACCGTCACAGAGGCAACTCCCCCTCCTGGCTTCCCCCTCTGAGCTCAGAGCTTCCCCATCTTCCCCAAACCCAGTGACACCCCGAACCTCACCACTCCCACCCACGACAGCCAGTACTTGGAATTAGATTTTCATCTTTTCTTTTCCCTTCAAAGGCTTTTTGCCTTTTATGTCCATGATGGCAACAGCCCTGTGAGGTGAGCTGGGAAATGCTTTTCTCCTCCTCATTTTACAAGTGGGGCCTCTGAGGCCCAGGGAGGTTAAGTGACTTGCCTCAGATCACACAGCACATCAGCAGGCTTGAACCCTGGTCTCTTGTTTTTCTGGCTCCAAGCGTCCTGTTCTCCCCAGAGGACACTGTCTGCAGAGAAGGGGCTGCCTTTGGGCTGTGGGCCTGGGATGGGGAAGGCTGGGAGGGGGCGAGCAATGAAGGAAAGGAGATAGCTGGGAGCTGGGCTGGGGGATGCTGGTCCCGGGGCCCGAACCACAATCTCGGGGCTGCCAGCCTGGGTCTGGCTCTGTGCCCAGAGCCCGGTGGTTTCCGCTCACAGATGTCCCAACAGCTCTGGCGAGAGGGCGGGAAGGGCACTCAAGAAGGAAGATGTCTCGCTCCGCTCAGCCCCAAGCCCTGCGAGGACAGTGGCTCCTGGGCAGAGACTGGCCTGGGGCCTCCAGAGGCCAAGTCCCTCCCGCCCATCTTGGGCCCGGCCCCCCAAAGGTGGCACGGACCCCCTTCCTCCCCACTTGCCCCAGGAAGGCTGAGGCTGCGGTTTGCATCATCCTTGGGCGTGGGGCTGACCTCGAAGAACGAATTCGAAGAAAACAGGAGGAGGAGCGGGCGCACCGCCGCGCCCGGCGCCCATTGGCCGCTGTGGAAATTTTGGTTTTTGGGGTCATGTTCCCAGAAGGCCTGCCCTCCCCCCACCCCCTCCCCACCCACCTCACGAGGTGTTGGCCAATCGCCCCGGCGGGCATAAAGTGGCTGCCAGCCCGCAGGGCTCCCAGCCTCGAGGTGTCACCCCCAGCAGGCACGGGCCGGAGCGCGGGCACCCAGCATGCGGACACAGATCGCATGGAGGATGCTGCTCAGTGAGTACTTCCTTCCTCCCCGCAGGCACCGCGGGCAGCAGGGCCACCCTCTGCCCTCTGGGAGCTGGGGTGGCTGGGCACTGGGCAGAAGGATGCTGAGAAGGGGACAGAGCCAGGAGGTCAGGTCGAGACAGGGGTCCACTGAGAGCCCAGCATACCCACAGGTGGAGAAGGGGTATCCCTGGAAGGCTTCCAGGGGGAGGTGACATAGAGGCAACTCCAGGAGCCAGGATGTGAGGGAAGAGGATGGGCTGGGACAGGCAGGGAGAGCAGGAAGGAGACTGCAGTGAGCCGCAGGAGCCGGGGGGGGGGACAGAGGACGTGTGCGCGAGGCCGTGGGGGTCCCGATGGATACAAAGTCCTGGAACCCTCACCATCACACAGCACACACAGCCACACCCACATGGCAATGCGCACACAGAGCCACGTGACATCATCATAGCCCTCAGTCTCACCGATCTGGGAGCCCCCACATGCAGATCAGGGCCCTGGGGCGAACGGAGCAGGTGCCCCCTTGAGCACCTCACACAGACCCGGATGCACAGCCACGCAGACACCCTAGTCCCATGCGTGCTGCCGCACACACACGGCCCTCCCAGCCAGAGCCCGGCGGTGGGTACCTGGGGAGGCGGCAAGGGTGCCCTGGGACGGCTGCGCCCGGGCGCCCGGCCCCTCTGCCCTCCCCAGAAGCCAGTCTTCCCCTGGGGGCCGGATGGTTCTTAGGAAGGGAACGATGGTGTCACTGCCTTCCGGGCCATTGCGCCACAGGCCCCTTCCGACCACGTGGCTGCCGGTGCCCAGTGGGGAGGGGGGTGGTGAGTAGTAACGGCGCCCGCCCCCTGGAACCTTCTGATGGGCTCACAGCATCCCTGGTGGGCCAGACAGAGTGGCCGCTTATGGAGAGAGGAGGGAGGCACGAGAGGTCGGGACAGAGCACTGCCCTGTGTGACCTGGGCAAGCCCTTCTCCTGCAGCTTGGTTTACCTGTCAGTAAAACAGGGGCATGGACAGGGTGATCTCACACGTCTGCTTCCGGCTGAGCCTTTGGGTGGAGAGGCAGCCTCTCTGGGGTCTGCAGACTGAGCTTGGGGCACCAGCTGCTCTATGCTGCCGCCCCAAAGCCCTCTCAAGCCCATCTGCGTGGAGGGCGAGGGTCTGTTACTGGGTGCCCAGAGTAGCTGACGAGGCAGGGCCCTGGGGCAGTGGCCGGCCCTTATCCCCGAGGTCTTGCAGAGAGCCAGCCCTACCTGGCCGCCCGGTGTCAGCTCCTGAGGTTGGTACCAGGGTGTCCGCAGGACTGAGCTCCAGCCGGACGCTGCTCCCTCCACAAAAAGACCTGTTTGGTAAATCGCAGCCACTGTCCCGGGCCCTCCCACTCCTGTTTCGAGTCCTGGGCAGGGACTCACTGGGGAGGTGGTGGTGGCCCCAGCAGGTATTCCTGTGCACACAGCGCCCCACGGTGCCCAGCCCTGCCCTCGGCTGCACAAAGCCCAGATGAGGGGAGACACCTCCCCCAGGCTCCCACCTGCAGCTTCCTGGCCAAGTCAGGTGACACCTCCCTTCTCTGCCCCAGGTCTGGTCCTCGGACTCCTGTTTGCAAGCAAGGCAGCTATGGGCAGCTGCCCAGGAGATTTCCAAGTGCTCCTCGGCCAGCTGCAGAAGCAGGCGCACTCCATGCAGGACCCCAGCATGCTCCTGGACCCCTATGTGAGCACCTGGCTCCTGTGGCATCTGGGTCTCAGGGAACTGTGGCAGTCAGGGAGGGAGGGAGCCACCGGGAGGACCCCCACTCGATTTGGGGGGGTGGGGAAACTGAGTCCCCTGTTATTCTAGCCCTAATCCTGAGAAAGCTAAGGGCATGATACAGCTTCCCCAGTCCCGTGGGCCCGGAGTGTGAATCCAGCACCACTGCTTCGTCCCTCTTTTGTCCAGCATGTGTTCATCACACACCTGCCACATGCTTTGCTCCATGCATGGGGACATAGTGAGCAAAACACAGTCTGGCCCTCTCGAAAGCCCCACTCCCCACTGACACCCCCATGCCACAATCGCCACCTGTGCAGTCACTCCTGCTAGTCCCACAACATCCCTCCAACCTGCCTGCAGCAATCGTGGGGTCCCCTGCCCTCTCGGGCCTCAGTTTCTGGACCTGCACAAAGGGGGGATCGAATAGGGGTGCATGAGGGTTACATTTCAAGGCCGACCAGAGCAGGCTTGTCTGTGTGTGTGTGTGCGGTTGGGGTTCCCAGTGCTCACCCCCTGATTCTCCTGTTCCCCCCAGATGCGCATCCAGGGCCTGGACTTCCCCAAACTGAGAGAGCGCTGCACGGAGGGCCCCGGGGCCTTCCCCAGCGAGGGTGCCCTGCGGCAGCTGGGCAGGCGGAGCTTCCTGCGGACCCTCAATGCTACACTGGGCCGCGTGCTGCACAGACTGGCTGCCATGCAGCAGCACCTCCCCGAGGCCCGGGGCTTGGAGAAGCTGCCCGCGGCGAGGCTGGGTGCCCAGGACTTGGAGATGCTGAAGATGGCCAGGCTGAACATCCACGGGCTCAGGAACAACATCTTCTGCATGTCCCAGCTGCTGGGCAGCTCCCGGGATGCGGCTGAGCCCACTCAGGCAGCCCCAGGGACCTCGCTGCCACCCACCCCCAACCCAGGTGCCTTTCAGCGCAAGCTGGAGGGCTGCAGGTTCCTACACGGCTACCACCGCTTCATGCACTCGGTGGGGCAGGTCTTCGACGAGTGGGAGAAGAGCCCAGGCCACAGACACAGGCCCCCCCGGGCCCTGCAGAAGGAGGCCCGCAGAGCCAGACCTTCCAGGCGGGGCAAGAGACTCGTGCCTAGGGGGCAGCTGCCCCGGTAGCCTTAGGAGCACCCTTGCAGGTGAAGGATGCAGCAGGTGTCTGTGGACAGAAGGGGTGTGGCAGGAGGATGCCCCCAGGGTCTTCAAACCTGTTCCCACCCCGACCCCCGCTGAGAAGTGCACTTTAAGAGGTGGGAGCTGGGCAGGCCCCTTCTACCTCCTCCGGGCTGGGGGTAGAGTCAGGCTGTCGCACTCCCCACCCCTGAGTTCCCAAGTCCCGGAGGGGTGGCCAGGTCAGGCCATGCAGGGCCGACTTTCCATTGATTCAGGGGTCTGATGACACAGGGTGACTCACGGCTGGGCTGACTGCCCCCCTGCTTTGCTCCCCGGAGGCCTGCGGCCCTTCCCTCTCATGACTTGCCGGGCTGTTGCCCCCAGACTTCCTCCTTTCCGTGGTTCTGAAGGAAGGTCACGGCCTGAGTGGGCCTCGTCTGCCTCACTGCGTCTCAGCCAGACACCTGGATGTCTGGGTGACCTCACTTTAGGCAGCTGTATCAAGGGCAGGGTGTCTCAGAAGGAGAACTGGTCTCAGGGTCAAGGGAACAGGACTCAGGTCCCAGCCCAGCCCCCGACTCGCTGTGTGACCTCGGGCAGGTCACTGTGCCTTCCTGGACCTCAGTTTTCTCTTTGTGAAGCCAGCGAGTTGGGGACCGTGTAAGGCGCCCTCTGTCTGTTGCTGGGACCCTGTGACATAGGGTGGCTATCAGATTCTCTGTAAATCAGGACACGCGGTGCCGATGGCCATAGGTGGGTCAGGCCGAGTTCCCCGCAGACCTCCCAGCCCCTGGCAGCCCAGCCTTGGGGCCTCGCTGCGGCTGCTCCCCCTGGTGGCGTCTCCTGGAATTTTCTCACGCTGAAACCATTGCCCTCCTGGAGGGGGTTCTGGAAGCTGCTGGGCCCATTCCCTGGAGGGACATGATTAATTTATCAATTTTTATCAGTTTCATATTTATAAGGCTTATTTATGATGTGTATTTAATGTTAATATTGTGCCAACATGTATTTAAAACTTGCCTGGTTTCTAAAGCCCCTGTGTCTGTCTCTGTTGCCTTGTGGGAGGGGAATTTGGGGGGAGGGAGCCCAGCCTCTTGGAGAAACAGGGTCCCCAGGTGCCAAGCCCAAAAGCGTTCATGCCCTGGGGGTGCACTGGACATCCTTGCTCTGTCCAGGAGGGGAAGTCACATGCTCCGGCCAGCTGGGGGCTCTGAACATGGGGCATCTCAAACAGACAGGCGTTTGTTACGACTGAGTGGGGCTCCCTTGAGACACGTTGGGGTGTTGGGAGGTGGTGGCAATGAGTGTGGGAGGAGGGGTGGAGTGTGGGGTGTCCCTGGGCTCCTATGGGCATGTGGCTGGCGTGTACGTGCTACTGCGTGTGGCATGTGTATTTCTCTTGCCTCATCTTGAAGCCTAGATGTTAGTGTCTTTTTTTTTTTTTTGAAACAGAGTCTCACTCTGTTGCCCAGGCTGCCGTGGTATCAGCCTAGCTCACAGCAACCTCAAACTCCTGGGCTCAAGCAATCCTTCTGCCTCAGCCTCCCGAGTAGCTGGGACTACAGGCATGTGCCACCATGCCTGGCTCATTTTTTACATATATTTTTAGTTGTCCAATTAATTTCTTTTTTTCTTTTTTCTTTTTTTTTTGAGACAGAGTCTCACTCTTTTGCCCAAGCTAGAGTGCCGCGGTGTCAGCCTAGCTCACAGCAACCTCAAACTCCTGGACTCAAGTGATTCTTCTGCCTCAGCCTCCCGAGTAGCTGGGACTACAGGCATGCGCCACCATGCCCGGCTGATTTTTTCTATATATTTTTAGTTGGCCAATTAATTTCTTTCTATTATTAGTAGAGACAGGGGTCTCTCTCTTGCTCAGGTTGATTTCAAACTCCTGACCTTGAATGATCCTCCTGCCTCGGCCTCCCAGAGTGCTAGGATTACAGGCGTGAGCCACCACACCTGGCCGATGTTAGTGTCTTAATGGGCGCTTATGTATCTGTATTTGTGTGTGTGTGTGTGTGCACGCGTGGATATCTGGGTGTGTGTCTGCACACATATCCATACATGTGCACATGTAGGTGTGTGCCAGTGTATCCTGTCATATATGTTCATGGATCACCCCGGGGGGGACACGGGCACATCCAATGCCTAGAACACGGCAGGTGCCCTGAGCATTTGTGGAATGAAACAACACGTGAGCGCACAGCCTCACGCCTGCCACCAGCACCTTGCCTGATGAGCTGTGAGCGCGTAGCCCTGGCTGTGTGTGCACAGAGCAACAGGATGCCCAGGGTAGGTGGAAGCACAGGATTTAAGTCAGACAGACGTGGCTGGGTTCAAGGCCTCTCTCAGCCCCACCTTGGGAAATTGCTTGTTGTCTTTGGGTCTTTGGTTTCTCATCTGTGAAATGGACAAAAGAACAACAGACCCTGCCTCAGACAGGGCCTGTGACCTGACATGTGTTTAAACTGCTTCCTGGGGAGCCCCAAAGAGTTAGGGTTTCCATCTCACCCCCAGAAAACTGGGCTCCTTTCACAATGCCCGGCGTCGGCACCTGTGGGCTGGTGACATGCTGAGCGAAGAGCTACAAGGCAAGGGCTCACAGAAGCAGATCAACTTGACCTGGATCAGTGCCTGGCCACCCCAACTTCCTGTCTGAAATGGCAGACAGAGCTGGGGACAAGATGGGAACAGGGTTTGACATCGGCGTGGAGGTGGGCCCGATGTGGAACTCCCTGCAATAGATACGATACATTTTACAGATGAGAAGACTGAGGCTCAGAGAGTTTGAGTGGGCCTGCCCGCGTCCTCAGAGCAAATTAACTGGGGGTGGCACAGTTTGAATTCAAGCCCGTGGGACTCCAGGGCAGGAACATCTTCCTCTGCCTCTGTCACTTGGCTGACAGTTTCATGAGGCACAGCACAAAAGTCCAGGGCAAGGGGCAGACAGACAACAGACAGGCAAAAGGACCAGTCAGAGCATCTGAGAGTGCGGTAAGCGCTCAGCAAAACGACAGCAGGGTGATGTAACAGAGCGAGCGAGCCAGGCGATGTGAGTGGTCAGGGTGGTGTCTGGAGAGGTGACGTTCTCCCTGTGGTCTGAGTGACACGAAGAAAGGGAGATGGGACAGCTGGGGCAAAGGCTCCGACATTCAGGGACCAGAGTACAGTGAGTGAGTACATCATGACTTACCCAAAGGCCCAGAGAGGGGAAGCATCTTATTCAAGGCCACAGAGCTTGGCTGGGCGAGGTGGCTCATGCCTGTAATCCCGTCCCTTTGGGAGGTCAAGGCAGGAGGTTTGCTTAACGCCAGTAGTTCAAGACCAGCCTGGGCAACATAGTGGGACCCCCGACTCTATAAAAAAATTGAAAAATTTGCCGGGCATGGTGGCACATGCCTGTGGTCCCAGCTACTCGGGAGGCTGAGGCAGGAGGATCGCTTGAGCAAGTTAGTGCAGGGCCCCCAACTCCCGGCTAGCTATCTTCACGGGCAGTTGTCCATATAGTCAAGGCTATTTGCCAAGCCTGCATAAGGGCCCTCTGCTGCCCGCACTGGGCTTCCCCTTGTCCCCAGGGCTCCTACCACAGTGGCACCTTTTGGCTCATGAAATGCCTGGGGCTCCCTCCTACCACAAGGTCCCTGCCTATGCTGTTCCCTATGTCTAGAATGCTGTTCCCTGTCCTTGTTGTCAAGTTAACTCCCCTCCTCATCAGATCGCGGCCCCAGGGTCCAATTCTTCCCCACCTGCCCGTGGTCTGCGTCTAGCAACTGGGTTACACATTCTCTCAAACTGCCCTGGACCCCGAGAGGTGTCTGTGTTAGTGACGGCCTCCCCTGTTAGCCTGGAACTGCCGAGGACAGAGACGGCATCTGGTTTGCTCCCCTCTGCCCCAGCGCCCAGCACGGTGCCTGGTATACAGTAGGAGCTCACGGAGAAGCAGGGCAGGTGGGCCCAGCCCACAGGAGAAGACAGAGGCAAGTATGGCGCAGGGGGATGTTGAGGCCCTGCAGAGAGCGCCAGGGAGCCCACCTAGACAAGGCTCCCCAACCCCCTGGCTGGCCCCTACCCAGGAAGGGTGTCTGAGGCTGGCGTTGAATGGGGCACGCCTGCCCCACAGGAGGCAGATGAGGGAGATTGGCTCTGGGGAGGGGGTCTCAGGTGCCCCATTTATGGGACGGTCATCTCTATAGTGTCTCTCAGTAAGTCGCAGTTGCAGGTAACCCCAAGCCACCATCTCCAGCTGAATCCTCTCCCAAGCCCAGATCCAACAGACCCAGCTACGAGGATCATCTCCTGGGAGCCCTGTGGGTGCCTCGAAGCTGAACTCACCATCCTCCCCCCAAATCCTGCACTGGCGTCCTGCACGCTCCCCTTGAGTTCCAGGGTCCCAGCCCTTCCCTCGCTTCTCCCCCGACCCCTCTGCCCGCGGTCCCTCAGTCTTGTGCTCCTCCCTCACCCGTCCCACTCGCCTCCTGCTGTCCCATCGCCAGCCAGGGTCCCGCCCCCTGGACCTGGACACGGTCTGAGCACCTCGCTGTGGGCCCGTCTTCTCCTGTCGCAGCCCCTCCCTGACTCTTCTTGCCCGACTGCCCGGAGCATCCTTCCCAAGCTCCCGGTGGCAGCATCGGAGGACCCCAGGTCCAGGCTCCAGCAATGTTGCCAGCTCCTCCCTGCATTCCCTCCACGTGTTGCTGGCACCGCCTCCACCCCGTGTCCCACCAAGTGCCCCCGTCCCCACTCCTTACACCCCCAACCCCCGTCCATCTGCGAGAGACGGCTCAAGTGCCCCCACCTCTGTGATTCCCCCATCCAGGAGGCCTTGTGGGGCTGCCCTCCTGCTGTGGGCGGCTCACAGGGGGACATTTGTGGCGTCTCCATCGGCCACCAGCAGGACAAGGCCCCTGTAATCACCTGTCGTCCCCACAGCATGTGCAGTAGAGGGCTGGGGCCCCACGGCCATCCGCTGTGAGAGGCAGCAGGACACGACGGCCTCGTAGCAACTGCTTTGCTGCCGCAGCGTGATGTGACACCCACAAGGCACATTTTCCCCAGAGGGGCGGCGGCCTGAGGGCTGCGCATACACCTGCGCTCCCTCCCCTGACTCGCGGGAGGGGACAAAGCCATCACGGGCAGCAGGGATCAGCCACCAGGCTCGGGAAGGTAAAGGGGTCCTAGCTGGGTTTTCTTTTTCGTTTTCAAGTTTTTCAGAGTGACAGCCACGGACTTTCAGCCAACACTGTTCGTAACACCCATGGGTTACAAGCTCCCCAGGGCAGGGAAACTGCGGGAGAAAGGCAGGGCTGGGGGCCTGGCACGGGTCCTTCACCCACAGAGCAAACTCCCACCCTGGAGACGGCACAGCCGGGATGCGAACCTGGGTCTTTCTCAGGCCTCTGCCGCCTGGGATGTGCTGTGTCCTGCAGTTGCGACGGGAATGTGTTTTTCTCTAAATTTATCGGGGGATGAGAAAGTGCTTTGGAGTTAAGCCAAAATGGTCAGAGCCTGGCCCCGGCCCTTACAGCTGGGTAACCTGCCCGGTGGGGCCTCAGCTTCCCCTTCTGGACAATGGGCTGCCTGGGCCCACCTCCGGCTGGAACAGAGGTGTCCCGTGAGACGGCGTGAGCACAATGCGGTGGCAGCACGGTCCAGTGTGGGTATGCGGCCGCTGTTCTCTTGTCTCTCCCTCTTACTTTCCCTGTCCCTACGTACTGGTTTCTTTCTTCTTAGCTCTTCTCTGTTTCTGCGCCCCCACTGCCTCCCACCCCTCATGCCAGGGCCAATGCACGGAGCCCACAGGCCCCCCTGTCCGGCGATAAGAAAAGGGTCACAGTCCACGGGCTCGTGAGGTGGCCCTCGCACAACCGCAGGCCGCTCCCTGCTCCCTGGGGCGTCTGCAGGGCTGGGCTCGGGGAGGGGCGAAGGTCTCAGGGAGCGGGTGGGGCCCCGGAGCCCGTGGCAGAGGGTGGATCAGATGGACAGGTGGCTCCAGGGCTCTGAGGTGGGTGCCGGGGCAGGGAGTGGTGGCTTGGGGGCACCGTGTCCAGGGGAGCAGCTGCAGCCCTGTGCCTCTTCTGGGGACAGGGACAAGGGGAGGATGGCTGTGGTGCACACGGCCCATGGCAGGTCTGAGTCAAAACACCTAAGGCCGACCCCGGCCGGTCATGCGGAGGGCTGCCCAGTCATCGCCTTATGCCGGCCTGGGTCACCCAGGCAGGCTGGGTGCCGCCCAGTCAGCCGTGACTCAGGCCCCAGCGTCCGCACCACGCAGCACCGGGCAGGGGCATTGGGCACAGGGACGCCCCCTCCCCAAGCTCTGGCCCTGCTTCTCCTCTCGGCCACCCTGAAGACCCTGCCCCACTTGTGTCAGGGGCAGACGGGCGGGAGCTGGGGCTCTCCGCTCCTGCTGCCCCAGCCCTTCAGCTGGGGGGCGGGGTGGCAGTGGGGGAGCTCTGGACAGGAAGTCAAGTGGGGGGCAGGGTGAGGAGCCAGCTCCAGAGGAGACTCAGCGGGAGAGGGAAGCAGAGGGGGCCTGGCCCTGAAGACGATGGTGTCCCACTGAAGACCTGGCAAACCTCCTTCGAGACTCCGGAGGGTCACACGCGGGCACAGACCACGGTAGGCTTCCCGATGGGGCAGGGCCAGGGGAGTAATGCCAGCCTCCCAATTTACCCTCCACTAAGGCAAACATTACTCTTCATGTGGCTGGGGGCATCTGGAGGCCTGCACCCTCTCCAGGCCTCAGTTTCTCCATCTGTGTAATGGACAGGGTCGTGAACTCCCTGAACTTCTCTCTGAGGATGTTGAAGCAAAGCCAGAGAGACTGGATGTGACAGTGTCAGGTGGACACGTGAGGGGTTAAAGATATTGGAGGGGTTAAAGGGCAGAGGAGGGATGCTGGACAGGGAGCTGGAGGGAGGCCTGGACTGTGCAACCCAGGAGGAGTCGCCCCTCTGCGGGTCTTGATTCCTGGATCCCCAAGGGACCCTCAGATTCGCTTTCCCCAGAGTGGTGGAGGGTGCTGAGCCCGTGGAGGGCTTGGAGATGGAGGGGAGGCAGGCAGAGGGTCTCTGTCCCTCTGGGGAGGTGTCATGGGGTCCCTCATAGTCGGCTCTTGGGAGTGTGGTAGGTCAAGATCATGGCCCCTATGCTTGTGATCTTGGGCCAGTGCAGGACTTGATGTCTCTGGGCCTCACTTGCTCTGTAAAATGGGCCTAATGATGGCACCTGGTGCAGAGAGGAAAAGCACAAGTAGGGTCCTCGCACGGCGCCCAGCCTCAGAGGCTTGGCACGGATGACTGGGGAAGGGGCTGCAGCCCAGCCCTGCCGTCGGCAGTTCCCGAGAACCCGAGAGAGGCTTCCAGGCAGGCGGGGAAACTGTCCCCCGGGGCTGTCCTGGGTCTGGACACTGGGGTCACCTGGCCTCCCGGGGCAGGGTGGGGGCCTCCGGGCTCCGCAGCTGGGAGGCCCTGGCTTTGCCTGAGTCTCTGCCCTGCCTGCTTCCTGCTGTGTGACGTGGGGGACTTGTCTCACCTCTCTGGGTCTAGATCTATGCCTCTGTAAAGTGGAGACAGTGATCCCCATCACGCACAATTGTGAGGACCGTAAACGGTGCCCGGGGAGCCAGGGGATGTCTTGGGGGTCATCCCTGGGTAGGAAGGGGCAGTGTGGCCCAGGCTGGGGGAGGAGAAGTCCCCCCCAACAACTCTTCCTCCGTCTCCTCCCAGAGCCTCAGCATGGCAGAGGCATGTGGTCCTGGCGCCCCCTTGTGGCCGGTCCCCAGGGCTCCCCAAGGAGGTGCTGGACAGGGCACAGGCCCCTCCAGGACCCCCTTGGCCATGCCCCCTTCCCCTGCCTTGGCTGCTATCTGCCCACTTCCATTCTGAGCCTCAGGCATCCCCATGTGCTTCCTCAAATGCCCGAGTCTCGCCCGGCCCGGCCCTGGGGGAGGCACTGGCTGCAGGCGGGCCTGGGGCTGGCAGGGCTGTGGCTGTGGTGCCTGCTGCCCACTGGGCAGTGGGGGGCGCTGCTGCCCGTGGCTTGGAACAGCGCTAGGTGGCTGCGCGTTGGAGAACGCAGGGCCGGGAGCCCAGCACCTGGGGGGGGGCGGGGGCCCCGGCGCGGCCGGGGGGGGGGGGGGGGGGGGGGGGGGGGGGGGGGGGGGGGGGGGGGGGGGGGCGCGGGCGCGGGCCGCGGGCGG